>JAVRFV010002417.1:228507-345656 GCA_032716605.1 Paralithodes platypus | reverse complement strand
GTTCAACTTGTCAGTTGTGTGCTGTGATCGAAGATCTACCAGGTCGGGTTCCCCCCATCAGGAAGAGGACTAGCTTGGGCAACCCACTTTGGGCTCCCCCTTTCTGGCCTTCGATGCGGTGCACAAACCAAGCACCAAAGGATTCCTACCTTGTTTTGTTCAAGGGATTATGAGGATAGTGTAGTAACTTTAGATCTACCAGATCGGGTTCCCCCCCATCAGGAAGAGGACTAATTTTGGGCAACCCACTTTGGGCTCCCCTTTCTGGATTCTCTTTTTACTACATGGTTCTGATAATTCCACGAACTAGCAAGGAAGGAAGACACTTACCCTGACCTCCCTTAGACTACCTATAATGTCACTATCTAGACTGCTTGCAACTCTAGGTAGATCATTATGATAGTCACCCTAACCCCCCAAACCTTGTAGCAGAACTCCAGCATATCCTTTGGGGATCACTGCACTCTGGGAGTGCAAGAGGAACCCGGTTGTCCCGTGGTAGGCGCCAAGGTCTAAGGAATCATCTTGTGACTCACCCTGGACCAGTAGCTGGAGTCATCACGCCCAGCCGCCCCCCCCTGGACCAACTTCCGGAGTCAACTCGCCCAGCCGCCCTCCGGACTACTGGATCCTCCCTCGATTTACGGGCCCTCCTCTTCACTACAGCTCTCCTTTAAGTGCTTTTGTATAGTGTATGGGTATAGAGTTGACTCAGGGTTGTGGTAGAAGTTATCTTCAGGGGTTCTCATTAGCATTACGTCTTGCGAGAGGTCTTTCTGCTCCCTACTTAAATTGATGTTAATTAGCCCACTTGCCGGGACACATTATACATACCTATCAGGGGATCCTTATATACGCACCTTCCTGGGTTATTGGTCTCCCATAGCCCGACAGAGGGGGCGTGCCTATATAAGACCCATAGCATCAAACACAAACACATATTTACACGTAATCTAGTTCCTTTGTATAACTTCTAGCCTAATTCATTTAACTTTCTGTCAGGTTCATAACTCGAATAGATTTCACTCTATCTCAGCTCCCGACGATTGTTGCCTCAGCCTTCAGCACCTTGCTAGTACACAATTAGAGTTAAGGATTAATCTTTGCCGGGTGAGATCTAGCACACCTATAGTATTAATATCATTTGTGAGCCTTTCCGAGCCCACTTCATTGTTGATGACCACTTGGCCATTATTGCTTTAGAGTCAGTTAACGTCACTATATGCCGGGAACATCATTGCATGATCCAGACGGCATTTGCCATTACTGCACTCTTGTCTTTTGTTGAGATCCTCTCTGAGATCTATTTGGGTAGGAGGTGTACCTCCACCATTTTGGATACCTTATAATTGTATCCTAGGAGTATTATTATTACCTTGAGTCCGGACCCATTGTCCGACTCCTATTGCTTACTTGATAACATTATTATTGTATGTCTTAATTATTCTTATTGTTGTTGATGATCTCCAGGTTACAGGTATAAAATATATGTCTTGCTCCTCCATGAACCAGGTGTTAAACTGAATAAAACCCATGTTAACTTGTTACCTGTGTGCTTATTATCCTGCCGTGTTGTCTCTTTATTTAAAGTTTAAGGTATACCTATCCAGTTAGAGAGCTGCTCATTGTACAAAGAATATCTCGCGTTCCAATTCGGACCGGGCATAACACTGGTGGGAGCGGTGTCTCTTTCTCGAAGGTAGCCTTTCAGGTTTTTCCTGCTTTAAATATTTTGAGAGTATCACGACAGGGATAAGTAGTCAGGATGGCAGGGAAAGCACTGGATATTATTCCTTTCAGACCAGAGGAAACTGACATTGCCACCTATTTAGAGGTTGTCAAGCCAGTGCTTGACATCATATTTAAAGATGAAGTTGCCCCTAAAATACATACAGTCATGAAGCTAGGGCAGTCTATGGCCCTAGTTTCCAGTTATGTAAAAGAGATCCCCGGAATGACCTGGGAACAGTTTGAAACATACACTAAAACTGCCATTAACCCCGTCTTACGTACTGTGATAGCCGACCAGCAATTTCACGCCATCACCTACGACGGGGACCTCGACGCCACCATCAGCAAGCTTACCAGGCTGGCTTCCACCGCATTCACAACGGCTACAGCTGCAGAGAGGAAGGAGGACGTCCGCCGGACCCTGATGAGGATCCTTCCGCGTGAAGTCCGGGACCACTTTGCCATCACAGAACCGGCCGAATATGATACAGACCTCCCTATCATACGCCGTATTCTGGCCCTGCAAAAGTCCCAGGAGCAAGGAAAGATCGCGGGTATCCAACAAGCTCCCACTAAGCCACAAGGAGCTCATTCCGGACCAACCTACCACCCTAGCCGCAACCAGGACAAGCCGGAAGAATGGGCCAGAGTCAAGCCTGGAGACTGGAAGCACTGCGGGTCCCAGTGCCCTATTAATGGGTTGAAGAGGTCTTTTGCCGAGTTGCTGGCCAAACGCTCGAGGGTTCCACTGTTCTGGGGACAGATTCCCTGGCTGAAGCCCTCCAGAAGAGTTGCCACCATCCTAGAAGACGGCACCGCAGGAGCTGAGGATTACGACGAGACAGATGCAGAGGTTGGTGACCCGGACGACCACAGTACAGTCGAGCCGGAAGTCATCAAACCGGGTTTTTAGACCGCCCCCGCCCACCAACTTGCAAACTGGCGGGGGCTCGAGATAGGGGCAGCTATGATATGATAAAGCCTCCCATTTACACCCACCTGACCATCCAGGGAGTCAACTCTCGACTCCTTGTCGACACCGGAGCTTCAAGATCCGGTATTTTTTCCTCTTACCACCAGAGACATCACAACACTTTTGGACCGGTTCAACACTCGTCCACCACCCTCATTGATGCCAACGACAACCTTATTCCTAGTACTGGCATCACGGCCCCACTGTATGTGGCCACCCCTCAACCTAACCACGGCCATCACCACGCTTTCATGGTATTTCCCTCCCAAGAAACCACCTACGACGGATACCTGGGATTCGACCTTCTCACGGCCCTTCGCACTACTATCCAGTGTGTTGAAAGAAGATTGTTATTTTCCACCAAACCCCCAGGACTCACCACTCCGAAGATTGCCACACCGCTCCATGACCCTCCTCAAACCTTGAAAGCCATCCGTGTTGCATCGGCCATCACCATTCAACCCATCACCTTGCTGCCACATCATGAACATTGGGTACCCATCCATCCAGCCCTCAACGGAGAACTCATTCACACTCCCTCTCTTCAGAGCCCTTTTGACAGGGATTGTCTCACTGCTCCTGCCATTTTTAAAACAAAATGCAGTAAGAATAGCCAACATCTCCGACCACCCTATCACCCTACCCAGGGGTCTCACCATCGGAGAACTAGAGACTTATGATGACCAGCCTTCAACCGACACCACCACCTCCATTCTTGCATCAACTCCATCACTCCCAGACGTTCCTACTCACCTCACCCCTCAACAAAAGGACGATCTGTGCCAGTTAATGGCCGAATACCAGGACATCTTTGCCACCAACTCCCAAGATGTAGGCCACACCCATGTCCTAGAACACCACATTCACACTGTTGGACCCCCAGTCAGACAGGCTATACGAAGAAAGAACCCCCTTCAGCGCCAAGAAGAACAGAAGCAAGTTGCAGAGATGTTAGAAGCTGGCATCGTCAACCCCTCAACTAGCCCTTGGTCCTCTCCAGTGGTACTGGTCAAGAAGAAGGATGGGTCATCTCGATTCTGCATCGACTACCGACAACTCAACGATGTCACCATCAAAGATGCCACCCCACTACCACGCATCGACGACTCCCTAGACTCCCTCTTAGGGGCCAGATGGTTCTCCACACTGGACCTGCAATCCGGATACTGGCAGGTCCCCGTCGCCCCCACCGACCAAAACAAAACAGCTTTCTCCACCAGCCAAGGGAAGCTTTACGAGTTCTCAGTGCTGCCATTCGGATTATGTAACGGTCCCGCCACCTTCTCCCGACTGATGGAATCCGTACTTCAGGGATTAACTTGGGAAACATGTCTGGCATACTTGGATGACATCATAGTATTTGGTCGTACCTGGGCAGAACACCTCCAACGCCTCCGCCAAGTTTTCCAGAGGATCCGACAAGCCGGATTAAAGCTGAAGCCTGCTAAATGCACCATGGCTCGACAACAGGTCCAATTCTTAGGACATCTGGTGTCAGAAGAAGGACTTGCACCTGATCCCAAGAAACTCCAAGCTTCCAAGAGATCCAACCCCCGAAGTCAGTAAAAGGAGTAAGAGCTTTCCTAGGCCTTGCCTCCTACTATCGGAGGTTTGTGAAGAATTTCGCCACCATTGCCAGACCGCTACATGACTTAACTAGGAAGGAAGAACCTTTTGTGTGAACCCCCGACCGTCTCCAAGCCTTCACCTCCCTCAAGGACCTACTCGTGTCTTCCCCTGTCGTCTCTTTTCCGGACTACCAACTACCCTTTAGACTCTACACCGACGTGTCCCTTCTCGGCGTCGGTGCAGTCCTCTCCCAAAATCGAGAAGGACGAGAGCACATCATTGCTTGTGCCAGCCGGACCTTAACCCCGGCAGAAACCAACTACCCGGTAACTAAAAGAGAATGCTTAGGCATCATTTGGGCCCTCCAATACTTCCGGGCCTACCTAGCTGGCGTCAAGATCACCATCATCACTGACCACCAAGCCTTACAATGGCTCAGGAAATCTGACTCTAAGAATGCCCTAACAGTCCGTTGGCGAGAATCACTTGAGGAGTTTGGTTTTGAGATTTCCTACAGGCCGGGAAAACTCCATACCAATGCAGACGCCTTATCCCGGCTCCCACTGGCACAAGAAGAACTCAATGCCATCCAAGAACCTCGACCACCACCTACTACCACTCCCCCTCTCATCAAGGCCTACCTCCGGAACGACAAACCAACTTGGATCTCCACCCGACTTTTTGGCCTCTTACAAAGAAGGGGTGACGCCCTCTTTACCCCAGAAGGCCAGATCGTACTAGGGCCTGAGGATGCTGAACAAATGATGTCTTCCTTGCACACCAACAATGGGATCTATCTAGGCCAAAAGAAGTTGGTGAACACGTTCAAAGACATCTACTGGACTCCTCGCCCCTACACCACGGCCAAGAAAATCACTGAAGCTTGCCGTGCCTGCACCTTGGGAAAAGACCAAACACGCACCCCAAGACCTTCCGGCAAACTCATCGCTTCTAAACCCTGGCAACTTTTGGCAGTGGACGTCATGGGACCTCTACAAAACGACAGGGGATACCGCTACATCATCACCTTCGTGGACACGTACTCAAAATACGTGATCGCCTGCCCTGCCAGAGAACACACTGCTATGGCCGTCACCGAGGCATTATTACAACATGTCTTTCCCTATTTTGGATTGCCACAGGCAATCCACTCCGACAATGCGCCTGAATTCACCGGACAAATTTGGACGCAGATCTCCAAAATGTTTGGATTTCACATCAGCCACTCTTCACCCTACTGGCCAAAAGGAAACTCCATCTGCGAGCGATCTCAT
The DNA here is from genome assembly GCA_032716605.1 of Paralithodes platypus. NCBI lineage: Eukaryota > Metazoa > Arthropoda > Malacostraca > Decapoda > Lithodidae > Paralithodes > Paralithodes platypus. The sequence goes on along the minus strand of JAVRFV010002417.1, from coordinate 340,109 downwards.
AGAACCATCGCCAATCAAATCCGGACACGCCTCCAACAGATGAACTCATCGGACTGGACCAGCCAAATTTGCATCATACAATGGGGAATAAACACCTGCCCCAGAGACAACGGGATCACCCCTAATGAGATGGTTTTTAGGAGCCAACCTCTCCTCATACCACTACGTCACCTAGCTGCCCCTACTGAGGCCTCACTGGGTCTAAATACCAACCTCGTCCACCTCAGGAACCGCCTACGTCAGCTCCAGTTTACCCAAGATCTCCAGCCTGATGAAGCCCCCAAGAACAACCCTCACCAAGTAGGCGACCTAGTCATGGTCGCCATCTTACCTGTACCCTCCAAACTGAATCCACGGTACAAGGGTCCATTTGAGGTCCTTAGGATCCCAAACTGTTTCCAGGTCATAATTAACTATCATGGGGAATCTCGCACTTATAGGAATAGGTTTGTCAGAAGGTTTCAACCTATTAATAAGAATATTACTGTTGTAGCTGAGCCTGATCAGGATGTTGACTGTACCCCTGTTTCAAATCTTCACCCTCAAACTTCCTGTCTTTCCGGACCTGTCCCTCTCAACCATGCTGTCCCTCTCCCTCCACCTCTTTCCACTCCCCCTCTCAATTCTCCTTTGCCTGCCCTTCACTCTCCTATACTGCAACCTCCTGTCACCCTTCCCACTCGCCTCACCCAGTTCACACCTTCTCACCTTCCTAAACATCGACCTCCTCCTGTTCTCTCTACTCAAACCCAAACTTCCCCCTCTTCTCTTTCACCTCCTGTCACCTTCACCCCTTCCCGCATTCCTAAGCCCAAATCTTCTCACATCTCTCCTTCTCCCTCTCCTCTCGTTTCACCTCCGCAACCTCCTTCTCAACCATCGCCTTTAATTAACCTTGCCACGTCTAGTCTTCCCCCCTCGCCACCACAACTCACCAACATACCCCCCACTTTGCCTATCACCCCCAGCTTCCGTCCTAAAAAACCCTCACCTACTCCTCCTATCTCTAAAACCCTACCTTCTTCTCCTCAATCTATTTCCCCTCTTTCTTAACTTCCCAGGCGAAAAACAATATCCAAATTTCGCTCAATGTCACCTCTAACTCCATCTCCCCCATTTCCCAGACTGCCTTCTCATACCCGCTGTGGAAGACCTGTGAAGCCATCCACCAGATGGGAACAAGCCCTGTCCCAGCCTAAAGTGAGAAAGGTTAAGGATCAGGCGTCTTCAAGCTCCTTCCCCCAGCCTGGTACTTCGGCGTCCGCACCAAGCTCCTCCCCCCAGCCTGGTTCTTCGGCGTCCGCACAACCTCATGACCTGGGCCAAGCCAGGCTCTCTGTCATCACTCTCCAACCACCTCCAGCCACGACAACGCCCTCGCTGACGACCACCACCAAGATGCGGATTGACATGATAACCCTGGCGCGGAAGGACTCCACCAAAGTAATCAAGTCACCTCACCAACTCCTGGACCATTTGAGGTACTGTGACTCCTCTTCTCTCCTCACCCTCACCGGAGACAAGATGGCCACCCCTAACAACCAGGGAGTCATTTATTACCACTTCCTCCAGCACCTGACCCCTGTCTACGAAGATAATACTTCAAGACATTACCATCTCCAGTCCCGGGGTCGGGACTTTTCTCTTCCAGACGGTAGTGAGATGCGGTCTCAGGATGATAAGACCGCATCTCTAGCTGCCACTAAACCTGCAGCCAACCCTACTGCCAGCCACCCTGCTCCTGCCCGCATCGCCCGCATATCAACGAGACAGGTGGGACACATAAGACCTGAGTGGACTACACCAGCATACCCTGCCCAGCCAGCTTCTATGGCCCCTACCACCAGAGAGAAAAGTCAGAGGGGTAACTACGCTAAACACCCAGCTAACCATCCTAGACTTCCCCAGCCTGATCAACCAGCTACAGGTGGTACTCCTTTATTTACTAACTTACCTTTCATCTCCCCCATCAAGGACTGCCAAACTGCTCCAGACTTTCACTCTCTATTCCCTAGTCAGCCATTTATATCACCCATCAAAACCCTCAGGATCTTGCAGCCATCCAAGTCATGTCCTTTTCCCGGGCTAGGATAGCGCATAAACCAGCAGTTCAACCCATGCAGCAGTTCTAAACCTTTTCTTATATAAATCATCCTGCACATGCCATTTCTCATCCACTTCCTCTCCCACCAGGAAGTGATCACCCCCATCTTATAACAGAATCTGCCCAAGGGCATCTAGCTACAAGGTACAGCCAGAGTCCAGGCGTGCCACCCCCAGAGCTACAAGGACATAACAACCACGCGCCAACACCACCCCAGCGCCTTTGATCCTCTCAAGCCGGGCGCCTTAAGTAGGGGCAAGAAGATTGCCTTATACTCACCCAGCCTGGACATCAGGAACGAAGCTTGCCATTTGGTATTCTTTAGTTCAGGGTAAGAACAGCCAGAGATAGCTGGTGTTCAACTTGTCAGTTGTGTGCTGTGATCGAAGATCTACCAGGTCGGGTTCCCCCCATCAGGAAGAGGACTAGCTTGGGCAACCCAATTGGGCTCCCCCTTTCTGGCCTTCGATGCGGTGCACAAACCAAGTACCAAAGGATTCCTACCTTGTTTTGTTCAAGGGATTATGAGGATAGTGTAGTAACTTTAGATCTACCAGATCGGGTTCCCCCCATCAGGAAGAGGACTAATTTTGGGCAACCCACTTTGGGCTCCCCTTTCTGGATTCTCTTTTTACTACATGGTTCTGATAATTCCACGAGCTAGCAAGGAAGGAAGACACTTACCCTGACCCCCCTTAGACTACCTATAATGTCACTATCTAGACTGCTTGCAACTCTAGGTAGATCATTATGCTAGTCACCCTAACCCCCCAAACCTTGTAGCAGAACTCCAGCATATCCTTTGGGGATCACTGCACTGTGGGAGTGCAAGAGGAACCCGGTTGTCCCGTGGTAGGCGCCAAGGTCTAAGGAATCATCTTGTGACTCACCCTGGACCAGTAGCTGGAGTCATCACGCCCAGCCGCCCCCCCCTGGACCAACTTCCGGAGTCAACTCGCCCAGCCGCCCTCCGGACTACTGGATCCTCCCTCGATTTACGGGCCCTCCTCTTCACTACAGCTCTCCTTTAAGTGCTTTTGTATAGTTTATGGGTATAGAGTTGACTCAGGGTTGTGGTAGAAGTTATCTTCAGGGGTTCTCATTAACATTACGTCTTGCGAGAGGTCTTTCTTCTCCCTACTTAAATTGACGTTAATTAGCCCACTTGCCGGGACACATTATACATACCTATCAGGGGATCCTTATATACGCACCTTCCCGGGTTATTGGTCTCCCATAGCCCGACAGAGGGGGCGTGCCTATATAAGACCCATAGCATCAAACACAAACACATATTTACACGTAATCTAGTTCCTTTGTATAACTTCTAGCCTAATTCATTTAACATTCTGTCAGGTTCATAACTCGAATAGATTTCACTCTATCTCAGCTCCCGACGATTGTTGCCTCAGCCTTCAGCACCTTGCTAGTACACAATTAGAGTTAAGGATTAATCTTTGCCAGGTGAGATCTAGCACACCTATAGTATTAATATCATTGTGAGCCTTTCCGAGCCCACTTCATTGTTGATGACCACTTGGCCATTATTGCTTTAGAGTCAGTTAACGTCCACTATATGCCGGGAACATCATTGCATGATCCAGACGGCATTTGCCATTACTGCACTCTTGTCTTTTGTTGAGATCCTCTCTGAGATCTATTTGGGTAGGAGGTGTATCTCCACCATTTTGGATACCTTATAATTGTATCCTAGGAGTATTATTATTACCTTGAGTCCGGACCCATTGTCCGACTCCTATTGCTTACTTGATAACCTTATTATTGTATGTCTTAATTATTCTTATTGTTGTTGATGATCTCCAGGTTACAGGTATAAAATATATGTCTTGCTCCTCCATGAACCAGGTGTTAAACTGAATAAAACCCATGTTAACTTGTTACCTGTGTGCTTATTATCCTGCCGTGTTGTCTCTTTATTTAAAGTTTAAAGGTATACCTATCCAGTTAGAGAGCTGCTCATTGTACAAAGAATATCTCGCGTTCCAATTTGGACCGGGCATAACAAGATCCTTTATCCAGTTTCTTGCAGAAGGATTACACTTAACCTCTGACTTATCAGAATGGCTCACAGGACCGCCACAAAAATATGAAACGTTCGTGAGTTTGGCAAAAATTATTTTTATTCGCTAGACCAGCTGTTATGGTCTCTGCTAAGTGAGCAATAACCTGTTCGTGTCATGGCTTCGTCTTCACCGTCACTAGTATCACTATTAGAGGTTAAATCCGAAGTGAACAAACTTCCGTGGTATCAGTATTATCACCAGTTCACCACTAAGAGAATGCCATTAATCATACCCCAAATATCCTAGTCCCACAGTGCTTCCCAGTTTTCCCCAAAAGGTCTGTGTTCCCCAAAGTGTCAGCCCATCATAGTTTTTAGTAAAATAACAAAATTCACTTGGTAGTGTTTGGTATAAACAAAAAAATCCGCTGGTATTACGTCGATATGCAAGAAACTAAATAGTTATACGCACACCGCCTGCTTTAGTTACTACAGGGCAACTCAAAAATCACCGGTTAACCGCTCGCTACTTTTGGCGACTCGGCAAAAATAAAAGTAGTTTAAGATTCACGTGCGTTTACCATTGTCACTATGATTAATGCTGTCCCTATCGTCGACAGGGCGAATAAAAAAATATATAGTTTCCAGGGCAAAAATACAAAAATAAGTTACCGCTGCGACCATCGTCGACTGTTGCTATTATCACAATATCCGTGTTTTCGCTTTATCGCTATTATCTTTATCGTACAGGGGGAATGAATATCGTGTTTATCGCTGTTACCATTAACGTATTCGTATCGAACCCTTATCTATTTATTACTTTATTATGTAAGTCTCAGTGGTAGCTTCAATGCTACTTACTTTATTATCAATATCCAAGAGGCTACAAGGGATTAACAATAGAAATACAGTTTTTTATGCTCCTGTGATTATGAAGGATCTCTTACTATGTTATAGTTACAGGCTGATAACCATACTCCACACGATGTAGATAGATACTCATATCTATCATATCTTTAAGTCTCTTTGTTTACTCTAGCTTTCGTTATAATTGCTATATTTATTGATATATAAGAATTATGATAGTTTTACTATAGTTGGAGTATCGTTATATATTTATAAGAATATATTTCGGTTATAAAAACAAAGTTATGAATTATGTTTATTTGCACTTTTTTTATAGCTTTTTATTTATACAGTATATAGTTTAAATATTATTACACTTCAGATAATAGTTTCACAGAGTTTCACAGAGTTGTAAATGACTGAATAATTTACCAAGAAGACTTGGATTGTTATAACACGTATTGAATGATATTATATACTTGGTTATATTAAATGTAGCTTGTATAACTAATAACACCGTTGTTTCCTATAAGTTCCAACCATTACTAGTTTATACATCTACTATTATATTTAATTGGTACTCACTAGGATTAAATGTGTCTTTCTGGATCTCTTCTTTTGATGATGAAGCTGTGTATGGCTGGGGAGCCTTGTTTAGTTAGGCTGTGGTGTTCTGGACGGCTACTGGCTGGTACTGGTACTAACTTTTAGAGTTTTAATCTTGAGCTTATATAGGGCTCAAGTGAATATGTCCACGTCCACACTCACGTGTGAATAGCTTCCACGTTTACACTCACGTGTTTAAATTATATATATAACTCTATGTAATTAAACTCTGAACTCTGAAGTAATCTCTTAGGACTTGTAATCTTGGATATATTTCCAGTGTTTACCAGGATGGTAGTGTTTATTTAACATATAGTGCTACTTGATCTACTTCCACAGTAGATACCTGAATTACACTTTAAAACTGAGTTATTAGTTCATCACTTAATCTATTGATACATATATTAACTTCTAATATATACTATAAATCATAAATCCATTATGTTAACAACAGCTGATCAATGATTACTCACAGATATACATAGGAAGGTTCTGGCTATTGTGTACATTGGCTAATTATGATAAGGAGACTCTCGGATCCTTATCTTCTGTACCATTATCAGTGTTCTTTCTTAATTCCTTATTCTTAGTGAGTATATATCTTATTTTAGCCTTTATTTACATTCTTTATTCACTAGAAGATTCACTCTATCTATCTATCTATTGCCCTGACGCGTGATCCCCCGAAGGGCCCACGACGAACCGCCCCTGCACCTCTGTCAGTCAGTCGACGCCCCTCCCCCCAACCAGCAACCGTTCATGTAGTTTTTCCTCACTCCATCCTTCCACCTCATATTCGGTCTACCCTCCCCCTCTGTCCTCCACCTCGCGTACACCCTCTTAGTCATTCTCTCTCCTTTCCATACGTTCCATAGATTCCATAGATTCACTCATGTGAGTAAATCTGTTCTCGACATCACTCCCGTTTTTTGTGAAGCCTGTCCGCGCTGGCCAATCGTGTAGTAAGTTGGGACCCTCGTCAGCTGAGAGGGGCGACAGTGCAGGAATGGAAGTGATGGGTGTAGATGATGTAAGTTGGTGCATGTTGATCACAGATGGCTGCATCGTTGCCTCGGAGTTGTGCTGCTTCTTGATCTCCTCAGCTCGACGTGTACGGGCTAACACGACGGTGTAGATTATATATGCTGCTCCTACCAGGACGATGATGACAGCTATCGCCAAGGTCGTATTCTGGATTATTTTCTGTTGAAGAGGATTGTGTATCTCGATACGTTTGGATATTACGGCTAGTTGTAATAGATCACTTGTAGACAATGTTGGAGTAGGTAGATCTCGTGTTGTAGTAAAGTGGAGTTTATCTCTTGCAGTAGGTTGTGGGTGTGCCGTGATATTGGAAGGGACACGTTGAAGTTTGTAGCTCTTATATATGTCTCTTCTCACCGTCTCTTCCCCATAGCCGGTAATTGAAGAATTGGGCTATGTGCACCACAACCTTCATTCAGTGTGAGAAGCCCCAGGTTATGTGTTATCTGTTTTTTAAATTCAAGTGTAGTTGATGGACAAGCAAGTGTAAAAGTAATTTGAATAGGGGTTGAATATATCCATCCTTCATTGAGTTTAATAAAGATAGGAATTTTTGGCTGAAACCTATTGTTATTATATTAAGTATGACATAGTGGTTCGGGTGGTACTTTTTTTAATTCCATTAATAAAAAGTGTAGCCAAACTTCACAATTAGGGGGTGGGGGGGGTGAATACTTATAAAGAGGAACCGGTTTTGGGGGGCCAATATACAACGTTTGTTATGTGCCCCTGCCAATGGGAAAAAAAGACTTATTACTACATTGGGGCCATTACGTGGATTTTCCCGGTCTCCTTTCAGAAAATGGCTGTAACAAAATTGATATTATTTATGTTCCCAACTTTGTAACGTACAAGTGTTTGGGTACCTTGTGGGTGCTGGGAAAAGGTAAAGTATGTATTGTTAAACAAACATCCAAAGGAACAAGGTGCTTGGTTGTCCACGAAAGGTGGTAAACAATTAAATACAAAAAATAAACGATTTGGGTATTTAAAGCAATGTGTTGGTTTTGGACAAACCCAACTTATTCAATGGTATCTCCTCAATTATATAAACTTAAATTATTCCCTGGTCCCTTGCCTGGGTAACAATTAACTCCTTGTGAAATTCCCCCAAATGAAAGCTGTTCTTGATCACACTTTTTTCCAAGCAATTTTATCTGTTTGGCATTTTTAAATATAGATAAAAGACGATTTAAGGGATTTCTAAACCAATCCTTGATCCAATCCAAGTTTTTTGAACGTTTAATTTTTTTTTAAACGTCCCCAGCATAGACTATCAGCAACCCCACAAAACATTATTTGTAATGATTAATAAATTACCTTTATTTATAATATTCTGATTCTCATCCTTCCCAAACTCCTTTGCAACCCTTATTTTTCCCAACCTATTGTGGGCGACCCATGTTTTAATAAATATTTCGAGTCGCTAATTATGTAAGCCCCCTATTCCAATTTGCCCCATAATTTTTAAAAGATTCCCCATACGGTTTCCGGAGGTAGTAAATATTGGAGTAAATTTTCTAGTAAAAATGCACATTTAATTGTTTTTCACGTTTTCCCTCTTTCCCTGTCCAAAGGACTTGGTCAAGCTTGCCTAATTTTTTTATCGTTGAACTGGCCAATTTCAATTTTGATCTTGTGGTGTTTTGCCAAATTACTGAAAAGAGAATTAGCCTAGAAGATTTCCCCCACAAAATCCTATTGCTCCCTCGTTTTATTTCGCTTGAATGTCGTATGATATATTTTTTGCCTAACCAGGACTTTCGGGACCCCATGACATAAACGCGTAATGTAATTTATGAAATCCTTGTTTTTTCAAAATCCATATTACAATTCCATTTTGTTTTATCGAGTTTGATCCAGAATATCCCCCATTTTTTGTTCCCAATATTTTTCCTTTACTAACTTAGGTGAAAAAACCTATGCAGCTTCCCAGTATGTATGTAATGGTTAAAGGTATATACTTCAAGCGCACCCCCAATTGGCCCCATTGCCCCCCTGGGGGTGGCCGCACACGAGACAGAAAGGCCCCGGAACAGAAAATAAAATTTAAAATTTTTTCTTTATTCTTTTCTTCAGGGTGGTGTTCATGAAGCTTGTTCAGGAATATAGTAATAATGTCCTGACCGAAAAACCTGAGACTAAACGTGAATTGGGTTTTTGGGTAACCCCACAGTTTTGTTAGTGGGGGGTCAATTTGGTTGAGGGAATGACAATAAGTAATTTTTTCCCCCGTAACCACCCACACATCTCGTGCCGTCTTTCAGTAAAGAATTGAACTGGATTACTTTAATGTTTTGAATTCCAACCCGTATCTGCTGCGGGAACAGACGGTCACCAAGTAACCCCCCAGGATTACCGTTGGAAAGGGTTGTGTACGACCCGGGGCTCGTCAAGTAAATAAAAAAAGGGCTCTTAAAATCAATTGGACTAGAAAGGCACACAAGCCACAACACCAACGGGGTAACACTTAGGATCTCAACCCTCGGACAACTTATTATGCCGGCCGCACAAAAAAAACACCTATTACCCCTCCCCAGAGTAATTAAATCCTTGCGATTAACCGGGGTATCCCCTTAAATAACCTCCATCATAAGTTTGCAAACTCAACTACTACAGGCTTGAATGAAATCCTATGATTACAGCCTGAATCCCACAACCAACATACAATACCGTGACTGTTTATATAGGGAAAGATAGACTAGGAAAGAAATCCTTGAGAAGGTCCTTTATTACCCTTAAAAAGCGGCGCGCAACATTAAGTCGAGTTAAATAAAGCTGGACTATGTGGCGGCGCTCGACATAGGTCGAGTGGCAATTTCAGCACGTAATGTTGCTGAGAGAGAGAGACAAGTGGTGGCAGGAGAGTAGCGAGTGTATGACTGCTCCAGACCACCGCGGCGAACCTACTGACACGAATCTCACCTCCCTCCTACCTCTCTCACTCGCTATATACGGAATTGTATCGGGAAAGTGGCTAATTACATGCTTTTTGCACTCGCGTTGCACGATTATTGCAAGAAAACTAGCCATCATAAAAGGATCGTTATGGTGTCATTCGAAAGCTCTGTTTATGCCCTTTCAGGGATAGATACTTGTTTTACGTTCTGGGTCTTATTTAGGCATGAAAATGATCACGTAAACAGCCCTATTTTGGCTAAAAACACCCCGCTGGGCGGTACATATAAATAAACCGCATAGGCCGCTCGTAAAGGGTTAAGGAAGAATTTGTATTTTCAGATAATTATTAAAATTAAAAGTGTGAAAATTATAAAATTAACAAACCATAACTACAGTAGTTATTGAACAGAGTAAAATTAGCAAATTATTCAAATCGCTATGTGACATTAACTTATCAAAGAAATTAACATAATAATAAATCGGCTAGTGAGTTCATTTCCACACACTAACTAATTGCAAATTTATTAACATACTCTCATCATAGTCAAGGAATTAATCAAATGGAAAATTCAGAACGTTCTAGTAAATTCTGCGCAAATATAAAATTAAATTGTACTGTTAGATTTTAGAGTATTATATTCTAAAAAGTTAAACAATATACAACAAAGTGATGTTAACCCACAGAGACCCAGCGACGCAGGGTTTGCGTCCACAATGTATGTAACGCTAAACCCCAGCGACGCATGGTTTGCGTCCTGGCCGGTCCGGTCCTAATTACTCCGGTCCTATGGCACCCCGAGGGCTCAGATTTGTATGGGAACTGTGTAAGTATCCCACGCACCCGTGCCGATGGTTGAAAACTCTCAAAGTCCAACCGCGTGCGCGTGAGCGCGCAAAAACATGTTTTTTTGGGGAAATTGCCTTCAATTTTTTACTCTTGTAAATATGTAAATTTTCCTTCATTCCTAACCCATTTGCTATTGTTTCTGGAATAAAAAAAAAATCAGAATCAGCCGGTCCTGGGTGGTACATTTATTAATATTTAGCTGGTGCTCAGCGGGTTAACAACGTACATAAAACAGTAGCGACTAAATCAATAAAATATAATATATGTACAAATTTACAGATTGACAAGAAATTGAACAATCAAAATATAATAATAAATGCATAAACTCAAAGATAGTGTTACCGGGTAGGCACCTGTGAGTCTAGCATGGACACATAATCCCTATCGACTGATGCCCTACAACTCTCCTACATTTATTGTACAAATAAAATAGGCAATCAATTGATACAACCTTATATACAGTTTTTTTCCTCTCTCTTTTATACCTCAGGCATAAATTCCCAAAAGGAGTGGCCGAGACATGACCAAATCAATCCCACCCATCAATGTCATACCAGGAGGAGTCCAGGAGACCCTGACCCATATTGAGGCCTTCCAACATAGGCTACTCCAAAACCCGAATCTCCCAGAGCTTGTGAGCAAAGCATGCAAGGGGGGGGCTTGTTCCTGCAGTGCCCCCCCCCCCCCACTACTTCCAGAGAACCCCTGTTTACCCCTGCCCCTTCCCAATGCTCTGGTCCGTGGGCCCGACACCAGATGAACTGTAGTCCACCTGGCGTCGGACCCTTTCCTCCCCTACGACCGCGTCATCACTCCTTTATTCATTAGTCTTCACCAACCATTCCTGTTCATCATCACCGCTGTTGCCTGTTCTTCAGTCATATCTCTATCTTGCAATGCACTCTTCACACTATCTCTCCATCTCCATGGAGGTCTTCCTCTTGGTCTGTTTCCCTCTTTTTCAGACTCATATATTCTCTTTGTAGGCACAATTTTCTTCTCCCATTCGCTCAACATGTCCATACCAGCTCAGCAGCCTTCTTTCCACTCTCTTCAATAATAGTTCCTGCTGTTCCACTCTCCTACGTACCTCTTCAATTCTCACTCTATCTCTCTGCGTCACTCCACATATACTCCTCAGACATCTCATCTCCATCGCGTCTAACCTTCTTTTCTCTTGTGCATTCTTACCCCATGTTTCTGTCCCATATATAACTGTTGGCACTACTATCCCTAGATACATTGTTCTCTTAGTTTTCACTTCAAGACTTCTCACCTTCCACATACTTTTCATTGCCCAAAACACTTTCTGTCTCACCTCCATTTCCATACCTGGATTCCTGCTTACCAGACCTCCCAGATATTTAAGGGGGGCCACAGTGTTTTTTCGGGGTTGTATCCATTCCAACACATTCAGCAATCTATATACCCCCCCTTCCCCCTTCAGGGTAGCGAGCTGATTTTTCTACCAAAAAATCAGCTCGCTGCCGTTCGCTAGCCTGAAGGGGGAAGGGGGCGGGGATATATAGATTGCTGAATATGTTGGAATGGATAAATCCCAGAAAAAGCCCTGTGGCCCCCCTTAAAACAATCCACCTGTTTTAACCTTTCCCCATCCAGTTGAACATTTATTGCCCTATGCACATCTCTTATTACATACCATCACTTTACTTTTCTTAACATTTACCATAAGCTTCCTCCTCCCCACACACCACATCAAACTCTTTTACCACTCGCTGCAGCTTCTGATCCTCAGAATCTGCCTCCAGTGCTGTATCATCCGCAAACAGCAGCTGGTTCAACTCCCATCTCTCACCATTTTTTCCTACTAAACCTAATCCTCTACCCATGGTTCTCATTTTCACCTCTCTCACCATCCATAAACAACTACTATATAAGAGTACTATGTAAAATTAAAACTATAAATAATTAACGATAACTGACATATATAAAGAGCACTCTTTACTTACAGACTATATACACCAATAGTAAATAGAGGTTATAATACTTGAACAAATTAAAGTTAAAAATACTTGATTGAAATTATTAATGTCAAATTTAAGAAGAGTCAATAATTGACTTTAAAAACATGAACTTTATGCAACAATTTATTTGCTTCAAAACCTGTCTACCAAGAGTCTGTATAGTGACGTAGCTCAAGACCAAAAATCATCTAATTTAGTTCAAATTTTACAAAATCTTAGGGAATAAAATCAATTATATGTAATTTATTATCAACATTACTTCTAGGGAAAGGAAAGTTTATTACATTAAATTTGTTATCAACTTTGTGATATATTTTAAGTGTGTACTGTTTATTATTAATTTGTATATTGATATCAAGGACATTTTCTATTTTATCATTTACATTTTCTTGTGTGAGGGGGGATAGAATTTGGATTTTTTTGTTTTTTTAAATTTGATTAAAGGCTAGTATAATTATTAATAACTAGAATATCGTTAATTTGTCTTTCTTACTATCAACTAGGTTTCTTATAAACTTAAATTCTAAAGCAAGCAAGAATAAATATGCAATTAAATGGTTAGCATTTCCACCCATAGGAATACTGTACCTAATATTTGTTTAAAATATAGGGCCCGAATTTAAGATAAGTACCGTATTGAAAAATAGAAATTTAGGGAGTCTTAAGTTTAGTTCTATCGAAATATACTGAACTTTTTGGGGTTAGAGCTAAGTGATGCATCGTTAAAGAATGAATAAACATTAAATGAAGTAATTACCATTCTTCACAAATCTGTCCAAATGCAAATCTATGATAAAGCATAGCTCTGAATATAATGAATCTAAAGGCAAATTGGTATAAAACATTGAAAAGTCGAAGCTATGAACTGAGGTAACATTACTCATAGAATTAATTTGATCTACAACTTCTAATGAGTTAATACTCCAAAAATAACTAATCCCAGATCTTTTCTTAATGGTGTCACAATATATTATAATCTATAGTAAAGCCCATTATAGTTTGATTTCCATGCTGTACCAATGAAATTCCTTCAGGACAGTCCTAGAGTAGTTTCTTACTGAAACTTAGTGGTTTGGTTAATATAATGTATTAAAAAAAAACATGCAAGATTTGCAAAACAATTTTTTTTTTTTTTTTTTCAAAATAAATGAATTGAATTTAATCTTAATAGTTACTAATTATCCTTATCATCCATGTATTATGACTCACAATCACATAGTCAAAAACAAGGCCAGATACGCTTAGGTTGTATTCCATGATCAATTGATATATACTGTATATATATATATATTAAAACAAAGGAACTTTGAGACTTCTGGATGGGTGTCGTTGGTTGTGTCTTGTCTCGGTCATCCCCAGCAATAAAAGTATGCCAGAATTGTACAGATAGTGAGTAATTCTAAATTTATCTAGAACATTTTACGGAAAATTTAATTTTACAGAATAAAATTTAAATTTTACATAAAATATCTGCTAAACTATATACAGAAGCTTGTTAATTTTACAGGGAATGGTTGGCAGCCATGCTGCCAGATATTCTCTGTAATTGTAATTTTGACAAAACTTATCTGTAGACAAATTTTACAGAAAACATAATAATAACAAATAATCTGTAATTTTTACAAACATGTAGAAAATGTACAGAAAACTATTAATATTAACAAAATCTATCTGTAGATCATTGTACAGATAACCTTTAATATTACCAAATAATTTTTTTTTTTACAAAAACAATCTGTCGATCATTGCACAGATAACCGTTAATATGACAAATAATCTGTATTTTTTACAAAAAAAATCTGTCGATGATTGGACAGATAATCGTTAATATGACAAATAATCTGTATCTTTTACAAAAAAAATCTGTCGATCATTGCACAGATAACCGTTATGACAAATAATCTGTATTTTTTACAAAAACAAAATTTGATCATTGCACAGATGACCGTTAATATGACAAATAATCTGTATTTTTTACAAAAAAAATCTGTCGATCGTTGCACAGATTACCGTTAATATGACAAATAATCTGGTTTTTTTACAAACAAAATCTGTCGATCATTGCACAAATAACCGTTAATATGACAAATAATCTGTATTTTTTACAAAAAAAATCTGTCGATCATTGCACAGATAACCGTTAATATGACAAATAATCTGTATTTTTTTACAAAAAAAATCTGTTGATCATTGTACAGATAACCGTTAATATTACTAAATTATCTGTAATTTCTACTAAATTTTTCTGTAGAAAAAAATACAGAAACTTGTTAATTTTACAGAAAATGGTTGGCAGCCGTGCTGCCAGATATTCTCTGTAAATTTTACGGCATTTTTTTTTACAGTGTACTACAGACGTTTCGTTCCCAACTTTGCCACCATAGCCAGACCCCTCCACCAACTCACCCACAAAGACACCCCGTTCACCTGGACACCTGAAAGAGACCTCGCGTTTAACACTTTGAAGCAAAAGTTAATCCAAGCCCCTATTGTCGCTTTCCCTGACTACCAAAAACCTTTCCGTCTTTATACCGACGTATCTCTGTACGCCATGGGTGCAGTTTTAGCTCAAGTCAGAGACGGAGAGGAACATGGGATAGCGTATGCCAGCTCCACCCTCAACCAAACACAGCAGAATTATGCAGCCACCAAGATAGAGTGCTTAGGGATCATTTGGGCACGCAACCACAATAATGTACTACCCGAGTTGACGTTAGGTATAGCGTAAAATAGTCGTGGATGGTAAGTCCAATAACCTCATCACGTGATAACACCACGAGACTATCACCTGGTTCTTAAAAATCGGACTAAGGTTGCTATACTTTTAGTACGTTCGTGGTAGTACAGTGGGTTAGCGCGCGGGCCTGGTGGTGATGGTGGTGCATCACTAACCAGGGTTCGAACCCCACCCAAGGCATCTCAAAACCTGTGGGTTTTTAGGAGGGTTAAATTCCCTTCAGAGGTTCGTACCCCGCGCCAGGTACCAGGAAAGGTTGATCCTAAAGTGGGCCTGGGTATATTTCCATTCCTATTTAACCTGGAAAAACCGAGCATTTCTTTTTTACAATGGCTGCATAGGTGCGAAACCAACTCAGCTATTTTGGTACGTTGGAGGGAGACACTAGAGGACTACGACTTTACCATACAATATCGTCCAGGCAAACTCCATACCGATGCAGACGCCCTGTCACGTTTGCCAGTACCAAAAGACCCCCCACCAACCTAGCCGCCTTACAAAACACTGAGTTGCTATCTACCCCCACCCCCCGACATAATGCCCCCTCAGCCGCCTCCCTAATTCAATCTTGGGAAGCAAGAATCAGACCCCCCTGGATACCGTTAAATGTCTTCAGGGGACTGACTCGCTGGGGAGATCAACTTGCCACAGACACTGGTCACATAATCTTGGACCCCACCATTGCCCATGACTACATGATTGCCATCCACGAGGGAAACGGCATACACCTTGGACAAAAGAAGATGTTAAAGATCTTCACAGACCAATACTGGACCCCCAACCCCTATAAAATTGCACAGCGAGTGACAGAATCCTGCAAACCGTGTTTATTGGGAAAGGATAGATCACGCATCCCAGGCCCAGCTGGTACCTTGTCGGCTACCAAACCGTTCCAAGTCCTATCCCTCGACATCATGGGCCCGTTTCCTCCTTACGCTGGCAAGCGCTATATCGTCACATTTGTGGACGTCTATTCAAAAATTTTAATAGCCTGCCCAGCTAAAGACCACACAGCCACCACAGTCGCCACACTGCTTGCCACAGAAGTATTCCCTATATTCGGTCTGCCCCTTGCTCTTCTATCCGACAATGCCCCCGAGTTTAGTGGACACGTTTGGCAACAGTTCACCCAACAATGTGGCATTAAAATTAAACACTCATCCCCATACTGGCCTCAAGGATATGCTATATGCGAACGCAGCCATCGCACCATCAACAATCAGTTGCGAACAAAAATGAAATACTCGGTTTTTCCAGGTTAAATAGGAATGGAAATATCCCCAGGCCCACTTTAGGATCAACCTTTCCTGGTACCTGGCGCGGGGTACGAACCTCTGAAGGGAATTTAACCCTCCTAAAAACCCACAGGTTTTGAGATGCCTTGGGTGGGGTTCGAACCCTGGTTAGTGACGCACCACCATCACCACCAGGCCCGCGCGCTAACCCACTGTACAACCACGGACATACTAAAAGTATAGCAACCTTAGTCCGATTTTTAAGAACCAGGTGATAGTCTCGTGGTGTTATCACGTGATGAGGTTATTGGACTTACCATCCACGACTATTTTACGCTATACCTGACGTCAACTCGGGTAGTACATTATTGTGGTTGCGGGACATTTTCGAGGGCATTACACCTAATGAAATGCTCGGTTTTTCCAGGTTAAATAGGAATGGAAATATCCCCAGGCCCACTTTAGGATCAACCTTTCCTGGTACCTGGCGCGGGGTACGAACCTCTGAAGGGAATTTAACCCTCCTAAAAACCCACAGGTTTTGAGATGCCTTGGGTGGGGTTCGAACCCTGGTTAGTGATGCACCAACCATCACCACCAGGCCCGCGCGCTAACCCACTGTACTACCACAGACGTACTAAAAGTATAGCAACCTTAGTCCAATTTTTAAGAACCAGGTGATAGTCTCGTGGTGTTATCACTTGACGAGTTTATTGGACTTACCATCCACGACTATTTTACGCTATACCTGACGTCAACTCGGGTAGTACATTATTGTGGTTGCGGGACATTTTCGAGGGCATTACACTGACGTCAACTCGGGTAGTACATTATTAGGGTTGCGGGATATTTTCGAGGGCATTACATTACATCCTTCTTTAACCTCTCCGCGGCGCACAGGGGGTTTTCTACAGGGTAAGACTGTGCGCACCTATGATGATTTTGGGACCTATTGCCAATTTCGATAAAAAGTACATCATCGTGTAGGGAATGTTTGCGTGCATCGGCCCATATATTTGACCCCCCAAAAAATGTCTGGGGGGGGTAGGGGAACGGTCCGTAGTTGAAAAATGTGGAGCGAATGACACCGCGCGGCAAGATTGTCATCGAGCGGCGAGATTTCCCTGCCGAATATTTACGCGCGCAGGGGATAGAAGGAGAGGGAGGAGGGGGTGGGTTACCGCGTATTATCACGTATATGTCCTTTTTTGAGCCCTTTTAGGCTATGTAGAGTATGTATACGTGTGTAGGGCACCCATATAACAATGAATATGCCTCATAGTGACCAAAAATTGCAATATATAAGGGAATTATAAGATAATTTTTAGGCGGGAATGAAGATGTGTTGGAGGTTTGGCGGCAATTTATGAGCTGAGAGTGTGGTTTACGCCATACATATCACATATATCTTGTACGTAGAGCACTGTCATGCTATAATACAGACTTGTACGTATGTATACGTGCCATATATCAAAATATATACCGCATTTAGACCAATTCATGCGATATTTACGCACATTATCAATGAGTTTCTATGCGTGAACCAAGGTGTGAGTGAGTTGTGGTGGGAATGAAAGGGGGAGAGGGTGTGTTACGCCATAAATATCACGTAAATCTTGTATTTAGAGCACTCTCATGCTATAATAAAAACGTGTACATATGTAGGCGTCCCATATAACAAGGAATATACCGCATATAGCCCAATTGATGCGATATTTACGCAAATTGTGAATGTGTTTCTAGCAGACGGAAGCCTGAAAGGGTGGGTGGGAGGGAGGCATGCAGGGGTGCAGTGAGTGAGTGAGTGAGTCGTGGAGAGATGGAAGTCAGGCAGATCTCTAGATAGATAACCAGCTTAGTGATAATTGTGGAGGCGCCCCAGGCGTATTGATGTTTGGTATTTTGAACCTTATGTCTACCAGATGGCTGGTGTTCGTTGCCATCAACAGGTCTACAATAACATGAGTCAGGAATGGAGAGAGAGAGAGAGAAACTGAGACATGCATATGTCGTACGTATAAATGGACTTCAGAATTGCATTTTTATGCAAGCAGACATTGCATTTTAGACACATGTGAAGTACCACAGAAACATGTAGGCCATTGACTGTAAATAAAGTACTATATTATAGACCACCAGCGATGGTGCTGAGTCAACACAGGCAGATTGCCTTTTGTGATAGAGGGCTAAATATAGACTGGTGTCTCCTTACACTTGCGAAAGGGTAGATTGCCACCAGAGAAACGTTTACTTATTTATTTCCAAGTAATATGCAATCTAAATGTATATTCGAGACCTACTGCAATTATTTGTATGACAGTCATGACTATGTATAATCCAATATACGCGCGTAGGCGAGACATAAGAAAGCTGGTTGAGCAATTTTCGACACCCACACAGTTATTATTCATTTTTGTTTACAATATTATACAACACAAATGTATTTGTGAAGAGTATTTTATCCATTATTGTATTTATACCAATTTTGTTCCCAGACAGAGCTGCTGTAGCTGGAGCATCAAGGAGCGGCAAGGGTCACCTCGTGACCGCGTGAAAATGAGTGGAGTCACACTGAGAGGGGCAATTTTGCTGAGTGTTTGGGCAATTTTTGACAGAATAAAGTTATATAATTACTAATTCTTGACAGAGACAAACTTTTATAAACCTTGGCATGATATAATTGATAATCCCATCAATTTACAAATGTAAATTGGTGGGATAATTCATTTTTTTTTGTATATTGTCATTTCGATTGTAGACACGAAGTTTTGAGTGATATTTGGTATGAGCTCCTGTGGCATGGTTGGTAAGGTCGCGGACTGGAAAACTCAAAGTGTGGTAGGGTAGTGGGATTGAATCCAGGAGGGGGTTATGGGGAAGGTTTTATATTGTCTAGAAAATTTTTGATAAATTTTTTTGTTTACAAGATCATGCCATTGTATTCAAACAATATGAAATATTCATAGAATATATCATATTGTAAGAATACAATGACATGACCTTGTTTTTGTTTTTTTTGTTATTGTTTTATTTTATTATCTTAGTAGGTTTGACAGGATTTATTGAAACATATTTATTTTTGTACAATTCATTTGAGGTAAGAAAATAATTATATACACATTACTTTGGCTAATAACAAACATATATATTGATATACTAAAAAAATAAGGCATATTACATGTAAATCTTTGGAACTTATAAACTAAATAATGAAACATACAATTATATAATGTAAAAGCTATATCACAGGGACATCTTTGGAACTTATACATTATATAATATATATGTTACATTATGAGGTAGCGTGATCAATTAGGTCAGGTCAGGTAAGGTAGGGCGCGAGTCCAGGACAGGGCAGGGCAGGGGGCGAGTCCAGGGCAGGGCACGGGGCGAGTCCAGGGCAGGGCAGGGCAGGGCAGGGGCCGACACTCAGTAGTTCTTGAAGGTGTGGTAGTCCCTGAAGCAGTCACCCAGGCAGAGTGGAACTCTGCACTCGGCGCACATTGAGGTGAATCTTTTCGTGACATGGGGTTTCCTGACACTGGAGCTGCAGACGGTGCACTGCGCCTGCCTGTGGCGAGTGCCAAGCATCTCAGTGTTGATGGGGTAGTGTCTTTCGACACCCAGCTGGATGCGGTCAGGAACGTGATCCCCACGCCATGCCGTACGTCTGTGAGTGGTGGTGCCATACTTCTCCAGGAGTTGGTAGGAGACGTTGTACACGAACTCCCGGAATTTCAGCTTCTGGTTTGGGGCCATATCCTTTTTCACCAACCACAAGTTGTAGGCGTTCAGCATCGTTATGTCAACTAGGTGGAGGAAGAGCTTGTGATACCACTTCACAGTCTTCCTCAGACACTCAACGCCTGACAGCTGACAGTCAGACTTGTCCACCAGGCGCATGTTTTTTGTGTAGTCCACTACCATGTCGGGCTTGTAGATTGTCTTCCTGGTTCGGTAGTGGATTTTGCCAGAATCCACCTGGGCACCTGTGTGGACGGTGGAAAGCAGGTGGACGTCTCGCTTATCCTTCCACTTCAGGGCTATCAGTTTCCCACACTTCTCGAGATGCTTGTATTTCTGCCCCTTTCGTCGCCTTCTTCGCACATGCCTCTCGCGGTGTTCCTGGGCCAGGTCATCTTCTGAAGGTGTGTCACTGGAGGAGGCATCTGTGAGAGGAATGACATCACCTGTGAACTTTGGCATAAACTTTCTTGTCTTTCTGACAGTCCCACATGACCCCGTTTGGTTGTCATAAATAAACTGGCAGAGAGCAGGAGAAGTATACCAGTTGTCAGTGTAGATGATGTGGCCTTTGCCCAGGTAAGGTGCCAACATTTTCCTGACGATGGCACCTGACATGCCCATGGGGTCATTGGCAGCGGCTTTCGGTACGTCAATGTCAGTTCCTGTATACACGATCATGTCAAGCACTATTCCAGTTTCACAGTCGCACAACACGAAGAGCTTGATTCCGAACCTATGCCTCTTCAAGGGGATATACTGCTTGAAAACAAGACGTCCTTTGAAGAGCACGAGCGACTCATCAATCACCAAATTGAGGAAGGGGTAAAAGTATTTCCTATACCTCTCCAACAACATGGTGAACACATCCCGAACTTTCCATATCCTGTCAATCCTGTTAGGATTTTCGTTGTCTGCAAAGTGCATAAATCTTAGCAGCAACAAAAATCTGTCACGAGTCATGAACTTATTGAAAGTTGGGGTGGCGATGAGAGGGTCGTGCTTCCAATAGTGTTGCAACACATGCTTCTTGATCAGAGGCATGAGGAACAACAAGGCAAAGAACGTCAGAAATTCTTCCACAGTCGTATCCACCCAGCCTCGTATTCTCGCTTTTGGAGAAAGGACGTCCAATCTGCCAAACACCCACCTGTAGTAGGCGTTTGTTTGGGCAACGATGTACGTCATTACCTCCATGTCGAAAAAAGCGAGGAAGAAGTCGCTTTCGTTCGCTTGATCATCACAGGGCCAGTCGTCAGTTGTTCCTGACGTCCCAGGATTGAACTGGGGCACGTCAGGTACAAAATTGACCCCGTCAGACCAATCGAACGAAGGCAGCTCAGGGATCGGAATGTCGTCTGCGTCTGCTTCATCGTCTGAAATATCGCTTCCATGGTCGCGATACAGCACTTCATCATCATTACCCTCCTCTTCACTTGACAGACGATGCCCTTCCTCATTTTCGTCACCGACGTCGGACTCACTCCCACTGTCCACTCCCAAATCCCCCCACCCTTGGTCCCGTGCTAGGGCTTCGTCGTCGAAACCCGGGCTGCCAATGTCCTGCGAATCACCATCAAACAGCAG
Organism: Paralithodes platypus; assembly: GCA_032716605.1. Taxonomy (NCBI): domain Eukaryota; kingdom Metazoa; phylum Arthropoda; class Malacostraca; order Decapoda; family Lithodidae; genus Paralithodes; species Paralithodes platypus. Next base: position 318,450 of record JAVRFV010002417.1, on the reverse strand, counting down.
GGCGGCATACTTAGATGGTGTCAGAGTTTTTCGGGTCACTTTGGCACGTGCGGGAGTCTTATGGACAGGGACAGCAGAGGCGGTGGCAGGAGCGGCGGCAGGGGCGGCGGCAGGGGCGGCGGCAGGGGCGGCGGCAGCGGCGGCGGCAGGGGCATCAGTGGTGCGTGGCCTTGATGGCAAGATGATGGTGGTGCCTGTCGCCCTTCGCTCTGTTCCTTGGGCAGGGGCGGCATGGGCGGCAGGGGCAGCAGTGGTGCGTGGCCTTGATGGCAAGATGATGGTGGTGCCTGTCGCCCTTCTCTCTGTTCCTTGGGCAGGGGCGGCATGGGCGGCAGGGGCAACAGGGGCAGCAGGGCCGGCAGGGACACCAGGGCCAGCAGTCGCTTTCCCAGTCGCTTTCCCTCTCCCTTTCCCCTTCCCCTTCCCTGTTCCTTGGGCAGGGGCGGCAGGGGCGGCAGGGGCAGCAGGGGCGGCAGGGGCGGCAGGGGCAGCAGGGCCGGCAGGGACAGCAGTCGCTTTCCCAGTCGCTTTCCCTCTCCCTTTCCCCTTCCCCTTCCCTGTTCCTTGGGCAGGGGCGGCAGGGGCGGCAGGGGCAGCAGGGGCGGCAGGGGCGGCAGGGGCAGCAGGGGCGGCAGGGGCAGCCGGGCCAGGGGCGGCTGGTGGTGGTGGTGGTGGTAGGGGCACTGTGGCTGGCGTACGGGTTCTCTTCCCTACGCCCGTGCCTTTCATTTTTCCTGCCCCCGCAGGTAATGCAGCCCTAGGGTGGCCTCCTGCGTCGCTGGTACCGGTGGCAGGGGTGGCAGGGGTGGCAGTGGTGGCAGTGGTGGTGGTAGTGGTTGTTGCAGTGGCCTGGGTCGTGGTGGCAGTGTCCCGAAAGACCAATGACCTCTGTGCCATTGCCCTGCTTGCACGTGTTTTCCGTGCTTTGGGTGCTGGTGCTTCGTCCTCTGAGCTGTAGGGCGTGTCGTACTGGTAGCTAGGGTCTTTGGCAGCCACCCTCTGCCTTCCACGGCGGCTAACACCACCAGAAGGAGGGCTGGTTGTGTCATCAGGGAGCGAGCGTGAGGGACGTGTGGGCTCCATGACTAGTGCGTGGTTACTGGCGCGGTGGTGCTTGCACGAGTGCGGGGCGAGCGTTTGGCGGGGTGGTATCGAGAGTTGACATGTAGTACTATACCCACACCAATTTTCAGCCGCCTGTCTATAAACGCGCGGTTTTGGTACGTGTTCAAAGTCTCTGCTCTTAAGAGTCTCCCCGCAGTGCGCCGGGGGAACTCTTATGAGTCTCCCTGCAGCTCCCGGGTTAACTAGGCTAGTCCCTAGCCTCTTTAAGGTCGTAAGGTATCGTAGCTGTATCACCTCAGTAATCTCAATATTGTTAGGGTCCGCGTGATGGGTGCTCTATGTAGCTACCAGATCACGTTCCGTGACTGCCACCAATGTAATGCTGGGTGTGAAGGGAATTTTTCTATCCTGAAAACTCCCCAGGCCCACTTAGGGTCAACCTTTTCCTGGGGCCTGGTGCGGGGCTCGAACCTCTGAAGGGAGTTTAACCCTCCTAAAAACCCACAGGTTTTGAGATGCCTTGGGTGGGGTTCGAACCCTGGTTAGTGACCATGACCATCATAGGTCAACCAGGCCCACGCGCTAACCCACTGTACTACCACGGACGTACAAAAGTATAGTAACCTTAGTCCGATTTGTAAGAACCAGGTGATAGTCTCGTGGTGTTTCACATGATGAGTTTATTGGACTTCCCATCAACGACTATTTTACACTATACCTGACGTCAACTCGGGTAGTAGACCTACATTATTGGGGTTGCGGGATATTTTCGAGGGTATTACATGGAGTATATGGCGAGTGAAAAAAAAAATACTAAAAAAGGGAAGGAAAGCCAGAGAGGATGAGGTAGAGGAATGAAGTTGAGAGGCCAGATGACAGAGGAGTATTGAGGTGATTTATTTATGGTCACTGCTCAAGGAGCAAGGTGTTTGACAATAAATAGATGTATACATAATATAAAGGACTTCTGGATAAATCTTTGGGATAGATTTGCAGTGACTATGACAAAATGTTGGTACTGTACGTATTATATTGTACAGTAGGCCTACTTCTTAAAAACTAAATACCGTAAAATGGGGTAACTTCGGAAATTTTTCGATATTTTTTAACAATTGCTCCTGAGTGTAAACACATTATAGAGATTTAACTAGGTCAAGTGATGTATGGTGATAGTGCGCCGTAATCCAGGAAGCCTCCTAAAATTAACCCCTATAATAAGAGAGCTATCCTTATCCTAAATGATGTCCGAAGTTTGCTTGAAAAGTTGAAAACTTCGGACATGTATGGATAACTTCGGACATGGGTGATTTCTTATGGAAAATGATTGCCAAGAAAGTTGGGCTAACTCCGGACAAACGGAGGAGAACTTCGGACGTACGTTCGTGGCCTTATTTCATTCATTTTTCGGCTCCTACTATTTTATATCAATATTTTATTATTGCTGCTTATTCCTGTCCGATGTTTAAGTGGAAAATGCACAGTCAATACTTTTAGGCCTGTATAATCAGTATAGGAGGGGGATATATACGATGTTTAACATATATTCTGTTTGGATCTGTTCTCGTTAGGCATTGAGCTCACTCTTAGAAAATATTGAGCAGGAAAAATAACTAATGCTGTCTAATCAATAACTCGAAAATTAACTAGGCCTAGTGAAAATATATAGGTATGTATACTCTACCACTGTATAATAATATTATACACTTTTATGAATTTGAGAATTTTTATAGGTATAACGTATTTGTTGGTGTTTCTTTCGGCAGATAAAAAAAAAATTGACAAGATATATGCCTTTCCTAATTTATATATATTATATATCCAGAATTATCCGAAATACATAAATTGGTTAGCATATTATCATATTTTTATGGGTTTTTGGACTCAGAGAATGATTATTTGATCTTTTACCACCATGTTAATGATGGACAAGTATTATGAATGATTTTCATAGGGCAAATAATAACAAACAATTGTTTTGTTCCATGTCCAAAGTTAGCAAGTTTTTTTTTAAATACACAATCGGCTAAATGATAGTGTTCTAGCTAGAGCGTTATACAAGTGTAACAAATTTCCTTTGGTGGATGTTGTCTCTGGTAATGTTACTACAAAATTATATCAGTCACAACATCATTCATACAAACAAATTTCTTCAGGGCGATAGAAGTTTGGCAGGGTAGCGAAAAATTTACGTATTTTCGTCATATATATAATATTTTTTTAGTGTACATATACTCATGTCAGTTTCCTAGGACTTTTACATGCTCTTCCTTTGCCATTTCTCTAAACGGACCCCACAAAAAATAAAAAATAAAAAGCGTTTCCATTATATAATGACAATGTCTAATTACTTATTATCGCCGATGTCCGAAGTTATCACCGCAGTACGAAGTTACCCCACTTTACGGTACTATATTACAGTATCTACCTAGCATGATTCAAGTTAGGTTAGTAAATTATTTTGTACCATAATTTTAGATTGAGTGGGAAAAATAGTCGACAAATAACCAATATATGAGATAATTTTTCAGTAATGTAACTACACTACTGGGTCTCTAATTCAGCAATGATTTCAGCTTTTTTCCTGTTTGTTTTTGTTTTATATTTTATACTAAATTGGTCATTAATAACAAGGTTAAAGTATCACATCACCTAACTATCCTATTTTATCCGTATTTTAAGTTCTGCAGGTACAGTATAGTAGAAATCCACCCGACATCTCAACTGCAGTCAGAAGCGGACTTGTCCTGAAGATTTACCGGATTCCAAACACTTATGCCAAATATTGTAAAGTGTTATTGAATATTACTTGTTAATCTTGGTTGGTTTGGGTTTGGGTGGCGAGATTAAGTTTTTAGTGAATACCGGTAGCTAAAGACCTAGCGGATTTTTTTTTTTATCTTGGCTTCCATTTGAGGACAATTACTTTTGCTAATTACTCGTCCAGTGCTGAAGGATTTTGTGAGTTCGTCTGTAAAGTATTACAAAAGTTTTAAATAGTTAGGTTGGGCAACTTAGGCTTAGCCTTGGTCTAATGGGCTATTGATAAAATATAGTACACTACCATAGTTTAGGTCTACAACAAAAAATAAGTATATTTATAATGCTAAAGCTTAAAGCTATGATTCAAGTGTTTCAGAATATAATTATACAAAAAACTAATTAACCTAGATTTTAATTTAGGCCACTCCTTCAAGCAAAAGCTTTGGTGTCATTTAAGAAAAGAGGTGTGCGTGCTATTTTCTTATTCATTTTCTGAACTTGCGCATAGTCTGTTCTTGTAGTTCCCCAGACTTTCTGGCCAAATAGTCTTGAGTTCGGTAGACCGAAGCCGCTCCAGTTGCTTGGGCCCCCGAAGGAGCCAGGACATCAGTGATGCATGGGGTATGAATGTACAGTTTGTCGCACATAATCCATTTCTCAACCATCCCAGCAAATCGTAACTTGGCAGCGCCTCACCCACCTCCCTCATTCCACCTCTTAACAATAGTGGAAGGGAAGGAGGTGGAGCGAGGGAAGGGGGTTAGAATATGTGTGGCAAACTGTACAAGAGAAAAGAAGGTTGAATGTGATAGAGATGAGCTGCTTGAGGAGTAGGCTATGTGTGGAGTGACGCGTAGAGACAGATTGAGGAATGAAGACGTATGTAGGAGAGTGGAACAACATGAGCTAGAGTGGAAAGAAGGGTGCTATGCTGGTATGGACATGTTGAACGAATGAGAGATGAAATGCTTACAAAGAGAATATATGAGTCAGAAACAAGGGGAAATAGATTGAGAGGAAGACCTCGGAGTAGGTGGAGAGATGGTGTGAAACAAGCATTGGAAGATAGAGAGATGACTGAAGAACAGGTAAGAGAAGTGGTGATGAATAGGAATGAATGGAGAATGTATATGAATAGATGAGTGATAATCCAATCATAGGGAGAGGGAGTCGGGCGCCAGTTAGACTAGATAATAGTCCGTCAGGCGCCTGGTCCGGGGAGCCGGTGTACTGTATAATTGTCGGTTTATTGTTCATTGTAGCCGTAAGGCTGAAAATCTATTTTTGTTTTTAACCTAGGTACAGTCAAAGCTTATTCTACCTAACTACTAGGTCCCCTGCGACCTTTGACGACTGTGAGGTGCCTGGGTTCCCACCATGGTACGTACATATGCAAATGCTCTGGTGAGAAGAATGTGCAGGCTAACACAAGCTGATAGTTGAGCAACCTGGTAAGGAAGCGACCACGATACAATCCTCCATCAGGATGGCTGAAAAAACCCTTTAGGATTCTGATGGATTTGAACCCTTGACATTGCGGTTACAGTGCGGACACCTTAAACCGTTGGCCATCCCGATCCTTAACCCGGGAACTGCGGGGAGACTCTTAAGAGTTCCCCCGGCGGACTGCGGGGAGACTCTTAAGAGTGAGTGAAAGAAAAAATAAACTTTTGACATCGAAAAAAAAAAAAAAAAAATTTTGGCCCCTGGGCCATGCAAAATCTCAGTCCTCTACCTCCCCTCCTTCCCCACTTTCCTCCTCTCCTTCAGTTATCACCTATTTTCCCTGTTATTCCCTTATTCTGAGGTATATTTTCGTGCTAACATTAGCGAGTTGCAAGCAGGGTGTTGTCATCACTGATGGCAAGCGAGTGCAAGAGAGAGAGAGAGAGTATCGATCGACTGTGTCTCAGTGGCCTTGGGGGAAATTGGCGGGAAAGCAGCTTGCCTCACCCATACATTATACAACTCGCGGGCTATATCTCCGATTTTGACCATCCAAACGCTGTTTTCACTCGTTTTATTGTTGTTTCAGGTTAATACCTTTATAATCAACCCATAATAGGTGCATATGGATAAGTATTAATGCTATAATGGCACAATGAATATTTTAGTGACGGAAACACCTCAAATACGTCAGCACAGGGGGACGTTTCCAATTACCCCCATGGATTTTGGATTTGATATTATCATTAATAAGGATCCAGTAAAATAAGCAATGCAGAATTGTTAAGCAGATTTATTTTTTTTTTTTTTCACAGTACTGTACTGTACTGTACAGGTACAGTATATATAGCATTTTGTCATCCTCTAAGCCTAGGTTTACATCAATGGTTACCCCAATGAGAGTCCAGGGCCAGTTTAGCTTAGGTGGTTATACTATACTCTATTTTTTTTCCAACTGATGGTAAATTGCTATGTTACTATCTTGGTTACTCAGCTAGTACGTAGATTTTATAGCGAAATGTGTTGTTAATTATGAAAAATTGGCATTACTATGACCAGAGACATAACAGATTCATATTTTTCCATTAAATATCGAGAAATCAGATAGTAAGGGATTCAATTTACCATCAGCTGAAATAAAACCGACCAGTGGTAAGTGTAAAAAATAGAGGGAAGGATGTAGTATCCAGGCGTACGATCATCATGTTTACAAAGATCAATCGCTTGCGGTTAAGTTCCCGTCTATTTTTTTTTATTTGCCCCCTGCCGGCGATATACAGTATATGATGATGACAATAAGTCATGGGGGGGGGGTGGTATCCCACGGCAGTCAAAATAGACGGGAACATGATCGCGAGCGCTCGCCTCGCACGGTCGCACCGCCTCCCATAAGGCTCCATTTTTGGGAAGAATGTAGTATTCGGGCATACGGTCATCATGTTTACATAGGTCGATCGATCTCGGTTAAGTAACTTAAGTTCCTGTCTATTTTGATGGCTATTTTATCTATTATTTGCCCCCTGCTGGCAATATATATGATGATGACAATAAGTCATGCACATGGGGGGATGAGGGGGGCAAAGCTGTGGGATACAACAAAGCCTCCCCTCACCATGTTATTGTCATCATCATATATATTGACGGCAGAGGGCAAATAACATATAAAATAGCCATCAAAATAGACGGGAACTTAACCGCGATCGATCGACCTATGTAAACATGACGATCATACGCCCCAATACTACATCCTTCCCGCAAAGCCCCGTCTCAACCTATTATTGTATACCACGGCAGCCAAAATAGACGGGAACATGATCGCGAGCGTGTGAATAGTGTAAACAAGGCGGGCTGTATGCCCAAATACTACATCCTTACCCCATTTCTGTTGACTAGGCTAGGCCTAGGCTATAGCCTACATGCAATGTCGGGTGGGTTTTTCTCATACAATATTTTCTAGTAATTTGACACGTTTGCGGGGTGTGGGCCTGTGGGGGCAATAATAATAACATTAATAATAATAATGCTTTATTCCAGACTCACACAGTACAGAGAGGACCATACTGGGGTCTATATATAACTTACAGTAACATAAATATACATACTGTACATAGGCCTAGCCGCCTAGGCTACATAAAATAAAAATAAATTAAATAATACCCAGCTTTCTAGCAGCTAGTTTGTAGTTCACAGCACTGCCTCAACAAAAATCAGCCCCCACCTATGGTATTATAGGCTGCTAGCCGCTAGCAGCAGCTAGCCTAGCTACTAGATTAGGTTAGGTTAATGACACTATAGCCTATATAATTTGTGGCTTTACATTGACAGGGGGAGGAAGGTAGTTAAAATAGTATATAGCCTATAATCCTACATTACTGTTACAAATTACTCATCACACTCAGGAATAACTCTAATAACTTCTACAAAGCCTTCAGTGAAGATAAAAAAAAATAGGCCTATAGGCTAGCCTAGGCTAAGCCTAATATTGCAAAAACAAATGGAGCTCTAGCCTAGTCTTGTAAAATCTTACCTGGATAATTAGGCCTAGGCCTATTAAAGTTTGATGTGCTCTGGCAACCAAGAATAAGGCTAATTAAATTAATGTGGCATCTTAATTTCATCTAGGCTATTTCCTGTCTACCTGTGCACTCTGAAACATGTAAGGCTAGGCTAGTATCAGGTCAGTAGCTTACTGCACTCTCAAATCTCAATCCCAATTTAAAGATGCAGAAACAATAAAATTCCACTTTGTTTCTTTTCAGGTGACAATAGCCTAAATGGATTCCCTTAACAGCTAGGCCTAATTTCTCGATATTTAGGCTAGGCCTAGGCCTAATGGAAAAATGTGAAACTAGGCCTAGGCCTAGCCTATGTCTGCATCATAGGCTACTAAGACCAAGTTTATATTATTAGCACCACATTTCACTATAAATATTCAGACTAGGCCTAGGCTAATTGAGAATTCGGAATTTTTGTATTTTAATACCACAAATTTTCCGAGTGTTTTTATAAACAAAATTGTTCATTTGCATCAATATATAGTGTTTGTAAATAATTAGAAATCTCAGGAAAACCTATTTTCCCCATTAGGCCTATCGATCCATATTGAGACAAAGCGCCCCCACCCCCCACCCCCACCGAGTGATTTGAAAAGACATTAGCCTAACCTAACAACCTTACCTAACCTAACCTAGTATTATGGGTAAGGGGGCTGCCGCCCCCACACCCCCGCTGGTTGAGTACTAATCCCTTAATAAAAAAAATTGGCTGTTGATTATACGAAGGTGAAAGAAAAGTCGATATATTTGTCATCCGTGTTTACTCTGCAATGTTCAATTTTGATTGTACATCGTGGGGGCAGCAGCCCCCACCCATAATACTAGGTTAGGTTAGGTAAGGTTGTTAGGTTAGGCTAATGTCTTTTCAAATCACTATGGGGGGGGGGGGGGATGTCTCAACATGGATCGATAGGCCTAATGGGGAAAATAGGTTTTCCCGATATTTCTAATTAATTACAAACACTATATATTGATGTAGGCCTATTTAATGAACAAATATTTTTATAAAAAACACTGAAAATTCGTGGTAGGTTATTAAAATAACATTTTTCCGAGAATTCGTGATGGGAACTGCAATTTACCGTCAGTTGTAAAGAAACAGACTAGGCCTAGGCTATAGGCCTAGTAAGTTTTGCCTTTTCGCAAGTCCTGTGAGGAAGGTCTGGCATAACATTTGGGTTGTTTGAAGATATTTTACCCAAATGAGGCTCTATCAAGACATTACAGAGAGTTCATTGTACATTTACTAAAGTGTTATGTGCTATGACAACCAAGAATATAGCTGATTGAAGCGCTTTAGGCTAATCTTATATATTCCCTGCTCTCACTGACCACCCTCCCTAAGAATTATTGCAGACGACACACTTATTATTATTATTATGTAGTTTTACTTATGCCTAAATTTTAAGTTCTTTTAACCCTCTCCGACAGATGACGCGATGTTGAGCCTATTGGGGATACTTTAAAGCCTTTGTTACCATCAGGGGTATTTAGAAACCTGTTAGCTGTGGGCAGAACACTAATTTTGGAGAGGTAATTATAAGAGTGAGATAACTCTATTTCTTATTGCTAATCTGGCAACCTCTGCGTCATAAATCCGTGAAAGGGTTAAATGTCGCTGTTATATTATATATATATTTATCATACCTTATGGTACAATCTTGACTAGAAAAATAGCTTAAAGGAAACTAGATTCTTTTGTCCCCATTCATTAATTCTAGAAAGGTCCTGGTTCAGAGAAATTGCAGTGTTTATTTTTGAATTTACAAGTGTTATGCCCGGTCCAAATTGGAACGCGAGATATTCTGAGTGCAATGATTAACTCTCTAACTGGAGAAGTATACCTTTAACTTTAATAAAGAGACAACACGGCAGGAGAATAAGTACACAGGCGACAAGTTAACATGGGTTTTATTCACTTTACACCTGGTTCTTGGAGGAGCAATATATTTAATTCTGGAACACTGAGATCATCAAAATGGCAACACTGGTAAATAGAGCATACAAATAATAATATGATTAGCAATTATAAGGCAAGAGTCGAACAATGGGTCCGGACTCAATTTAACAATAACTCCTCGGATACAATTATAGAGTATCCAAAATAGTGGAGGCTTACCTCCCACTCAACTAGATCTCAAGCAAGATCTCAGCAAGGTAACAAGAGTGCAGTAATGGCAGATGTCGTCTGGATCATACTATGATGTCCCCGGCAATAGTGACGTTTAACTGACTCTAAAGCAACAATGACCAAGTGGTCATCAACAATAAGGTGGGCTCTGAAAGGCTCACAAATGAACTGAATTCTACAGGTGTGCTAGATCTCACCTGGCAAGATTATTTATTCTAAAACTACTTGTGTGGGCAACTAGCAAGATGCGGAAGGCTGATACAACAATCGTTGGGAGCTGAGATAGAGTGAGATCTATTCGAGTTATGAACCTGACAGAATGTTAAGTGAATGAGGCTAGAAGTTATACAAGGGAACAAGGTTACGTGTAAATATGTGTGTATGTCATATGCTGTGGGTCTTATATAGGCGCGCCCCCTCTGACGGGCTATGGGAGACAAATAACCTGGTAATGTGCGGATATAAGGATCCCCTGATAGTTATGTCTAATGTGTCCCGACAAGTTTTTTTTTTTTTTTTTTTTTTTTCTATATTCCAACTTACTTCCTCTCGGGCATAGGCTGAGAGCCTTAACATTCACCGCTTTACAATGAACAGTGAAGCCCGTGAGGTCTTGTTCCAGTCTAGGGAGTGAGACATGTGAAGCACGTAGAGTACTGTACAACGAGCACCCGCCATCTCGCCTTCACATGAGGCACGGTGCTCACTCATGGCCCGAAACGACCCCACCTCTGAAGCCACCCTGCTCCCGTGCTTCACTGTCTCGACCCCTACACTCGGACTCCAACACTTACACACACACAACGCCACCTGTTGAGCAGATAACTCACCAGGCATTGCACCCCTATAGCATATTTTGAATATGGGAATATTCATACAGTGCTATTTAACCTCTGAAGTGCGCATGGGGGTAATTGGAAACGTCCCCCTGTGCCGACGTATTTGAGGTGTTTCCGTCACTAAAATATTCATTGTGCCATTAATAGCATTAATACTTATCCATATGCGCCTATTATGGGTTGATTATAAAGGTATTAACCTGAAACAACAATAAAACGAGTGAAAACAGCGTTTGGATGGTCAAAATCGGAGATATAGCCCGCGAGTTGTATAATGTATGGGTGAGGCAATCTGCTTTCCCGCCAATTTCCCCCAAGGCCACTGAGACACAGTCGATCGATACTCTCTCTCTCTCTCTTGCACTCGCTTGCTATCAGTGATGACCACACCCTCCAATCGGATTTCTAATGTTAGCACGAAAATATACCTCAGAATAAGGGAATAACAGGGAAAATAGGTGATAACTGAAGGAGAGGAGGAAAGTGGGGAAGGAGGGGAGGTAGAGGACTGAGATTTTGCATGGCCCAGGGGCCAAAAAAAAAAAATAAAAAAAATTTTTTTTTTTTTTTTTTTTTTTTTTTTTTCGATGTCAAAAGTTGATTTTTTTTTTCTCTGACTCTTAAGAGTCTCCCCGCAGTGCGCCGGGGGAACTCATAAGAGTCTCCCCGCAGCTCCCGGGTTAATCAGGGAACAATGAGGGTATTTTATTGACGTTTCGGTGGGCTTGTGGTAATGCACTGATACTAGGTACAGCACAAATTCCATCCCAATAATATCTTCCCATTGATACATCGGGATTTGAACCCGGGACCTTTGGATTACCAGGCCAGTGGCAAGACCACTCCACCACACCTCCCCTTCCCTTAAGTGGGCAGATTAACGTCAATTTACGTAGAGAGAGGAAAGTCCTCTCGCAAGACGTTATTTAGTGAGAACCCCTGAAGATAACTTCAACGACTACCCTGAGACAACTCTATACCCATAAACCGTAATACTCACAGGTACTCACAGATACTCACAGAAGATACCCGGGTAGGAGGCTGTTCAGCCTATGAGACCCGGCTCATAATTTATTTCATTACTTGGTGTGTGGCTTGGGTGGACGTGTCTTAATTTCTTAATTTTGGCTTTAAAATTATTGAACTTTAGGTCTTGGTCACCCCAAACTATATCTAATGCATTTTCAAATTTTAACACAGTGTTCACACTTATCACTTCTTCAGGAAGGTCATTCCAGTTCTCCACCACTCTATTACTGAAAAAGTTCTTCCTGATGTTGATTCTTGACCTCCTCTTAAACAATTTCTTGCTGTGTCCTCTGGTGCGATCCTCCTCCTGCAGCGTGAAGAGTCCCCTACTCGCCTCCTCCTCATACACCCCTTGTAAGATTTTGTAAGTTTCTATCATTTCCCCTCTGGCTCTTCTATATGCCAACGTTGGTAAATTTAGCTTCCGAAGTCTCTCTTCATATGTCAAGTCCTTTAAAGATGGTACCAACTTAGTCGCTCTCCTTTGCACTTTTTCAATAGACGTGATATCCTTAATTTTGTAGGGACTCCAGACAGGACTTGCATACTCCAGAATTGGTCTGACCAGGGCCACAAACAATGGTTTAAAAATGGTTTCATCCAGACTAACAATAGTACGATGAATAAGCCCCACAATCCTATTAGCACAGTTTATTTTTTCTGCCATATGCTTTTTCAAAGGAAAGGTCATGATCAATTATAATTCCGAGATCCTTTTCTACCGAGGTAAGCTTCATACTCCCATCCATACAATAATCTCCATCAGGCACCTCAGATTTTCCAATTCTCATTGTTTTACATTTGTCAGGATGGAACTTAACCCTTCTTTAGCGGCCTATGCGGTTTATTTATATGTACCGCCCAGCGGGGTGTTTTTAGCCAAAATAGGGCTGTTTACGTGATCATTTTCATGCCTAAATAAGACCCAGAACGTAAAACAAGTATCTATCCCTGAAAGGGCATAAACAGAGCTTTCGAATGACACCATAACGATCCTTGTATGATGGCTAGTTTTCTTGCAATAACCGTGCAACGCGAGTGCAAAAAGCAGGTAATTAGCCACTTTCCCCATACAATTCAGTATGTAGCGAGTGAGAGAGGGAGGAGGGAGCTGAGATTCGTGTCAGTAGGTTCGCCGCGGTGGTCTGGAGCAGTCATACGCTCGCTAGTCTCCTGCCACCACTTGTCTCTCTCTCTCAGCACCATTACGTGCTGAAATTGCCACTCGACCTATGTCGAGCGCCGCCACATAGTCCAGCTTTATTAAAAATTACTTATGTGGTGAGCCGCTTTTTAAGGGTTTTAAGGAGCCATTTGTCTGACCATCCCTTCAGCGCAGTAATGTCCTCCTGCAATCTTCTACAATCCATAATGTTCTCGACCTTCCTAAATATTTTTGTGTCATCGGCATAGAGAAATATGTCGCTATTATTTTCTGTAACCCCGGGCATATCGTTTATAAACATGACGAACAACAGAGGTCCAAGTACGGAGCCCTGCGGAACCCCACTTATGACATTTCTCCAACCCGACGTTTCACCATTAACTATAACTCTCTGCTGCCGTCCACGCAAAAACGATTTGATCCACCCTAAATATTTTGGCCCCAAATTGTACATCCTTATTTTTTCTATAAGTCTTCGGTGTGGTACCTTATCGAACGCCTTCATAAAATCGCAGTATGCAACATCCACAGCAAGTCCCTCGTCTAATGCCTCTGTCCACCTACCGATCACTTTGAGCATCTGTAGAGTTGTTGACCTTCCTGATATAAAACCAAACTGGTTTGGGCTGAACAAATTATTAACTTTCATATGGTGCATTACATTTTCTTTAATAATAGATTCCATGATTTTGCCAATTATGCAAGTTAAACTCACCGGTCTGTAATTGCTTGGGTCACTACGATCTCCTTTTTTAAAAATTGCCGTGATGTTTGCCTTCTTCCATTCCTCTGGTAACTGCTGCTTACTGAAGGATAGATCAAAAACAATTCTGAGTGGTGTCCCTAACTGATCTGCCAATTCTTTTATAATTCTGCAGTTAATACCATCCGGCCCTGGAGATTTATTCCTTTTTAAGTCTGCGATTTTCTTTTTTATCTCTTCCTCACTCCATGCGATATCATCCAGCCTGGGTACCTGCTTTACCTCCACTTCCGGTACATCCCCTGGAGGCTCTTCTGTAAAAACTTTACAATAAAAATCAGATAATACTTCGGCCTTTTCTCGATCTCCTGTGGTTTTTTCCAATTTCTGCTCATCCAAGTAAAGTTCCGGAATACAACACGCACTCTTGGTTTTTTATTGCACCGCTTTCCAGAATAATTTGGGGTTTTCTTTAACATTTCTAGCTATCATTTTATCCTGATTGACACTCTCCTTTCTGGTGGCTCCTCGTACTTGGTTATTTACTCTTCGATATTCCATGTGCACTTTGTCATATTCTCCATCGTAATTCTCAACTCCCAAAGTTTTTATGAGTTTCATTCGTTCCCAGAGTCTTCTTTTTTTCTTAATTTTTGACCGTAGCTTCCTGTTCATTGAGACTTTTTCATTAGCTCTACGTTCTTGTCCCGCTATAAACTTTCTTTTGGGTATACTTTTCTCGATAGCTTCCAAAAGTTTCGATTTGAATTTATCCCACACAGCCTCTACATCCTGCGAATTTAGATACATCTCCCAGTCAATGGTCATCATATCCCTTAGTTTCCCCCAATCAGCTCGCTCCATCATGTACACCATCTTCTCGTGTTTTTGTTGCTGCGGTTTCAAATCACAATAGAAGCTAATACAACAATGGTCACTTTTTCCTATAGGACTATCAATATCCACTCCTTCAACTAAATATTCCTCGTTACAAAAAACCAAATCCAATAAACTACCAGCAGACCCCATCCCTAAATCTGGTTATACCTTGCACCAACTGAAAGAGGTAACTATCTCTAGCTATTTCAATAAAATCATGACAAAATTGATCCCCACCAGTACAGAATTTCCAGTCTATGCCAGGCATGTTGAAATCTCCACATATTATTTTATATTTGACCTTAAGATCATATATTTCATTCATCAGGTTTAATAAGTTCTGATTGTTTTCATCATTACTGTTAGGGCTTCTATAAATTGATGCAACAAACAACTCCTCTGGCTGCTCCCCAATCTTAATACATAAATATTCACAGTAATCTCTCTTAATTTTAGGACTAATAATACTAAACGGTAAACCCTTTTTCACATACATTAACAGCCCTCGCCCCTCATCATCTCTCCCTAAATTGTTTCCTATAACTTCATAGCCATCTATTTTATATTCAACAAGTTCTCTTTCATACCGGAAATTTTTAGGTTTAACTTCTTGAAGAATCATGACAGTTGGTCGTTGTTTCAGAGATTTAATCCTTACACTCAATTTCCGTACTTTATCCTGACTGAATATATCAACATTACTAAATAAAAAACAAAGCTTATTGGAGTTGTTGGCCAATGAGGTTATATTGCGAGTGGTCTTTGGCTTATTTACGCACTCATCCCTTGAGCCCCTCCCTCTTCCATCAGATTCCCGTTGTCCTTGTCCTCTCCTACTGCTGGTTGTTCGTCCTCGGTCGTCCCCACCACCGTTGCGCCGCTCCTCGATGCCACCGCACCCGCTGTCTTGTCTGGCGTCCTCCTCTTGATGCGCACTATTTCCCTTTCCCAGGCCTGTCCTCTCACTACATGAAAAAAAGCCTCCGTTCCCTTGACCTCCATGTTTTTCTTCTTGGCTTCATTCCTGAGATACTTGTCTCGAAGTCGTTCCTCTTTGCTCATGTCGTGGGACAGTCCAATATTTTTTAATACCTGGTTTGTGCACTCCCTCAGTTTGTAATAAGGCACTTAAAGGAGAGCTGGAGTGAAGAGGTGCCGTAGATCGAGGGAGAATCCAGTGGTCCAGGAGGGCGGCTGGGGCGTGGTGCTTCCGGATGTTGGTCCGGGATTAGGCTGCACTCCTACGTCCTTACAGCTCCTTGCTCCTCTGTGCCTACCACGGGAGACACCCGGGTTCCTCTTGCACTCCGCGTGAGCAGGGACTTACTAAGAGTATGCCGGAGTTCTGCTAGAGGGTTTGGTGGGGGGGTTATGGCGACTAGCATAATGGTCTGTATAGAGTTGCAAGCAGTCTATCCAGTGACACTATGGTTAGTCTAAGGTTGGGACAATTAAATTACTCCCTTGCAATCTCCTCTGGAACCACAGGACTAATACAGTAAATAGAGGCCAGTGAAGGTGGGGCCCAAAGTGGGTTGCACAATCTAGTCCTCTTCCTGAAGGGGGGAACCGGACCTGGTTGTCTCTAAGTACTGCACTATCCTTATAATCCCTTGAAAGGAACAAAACAGGAATCCTTATTTACTTGGTCTAGGCACAGCATCGAAGGCCAGGAAGGTGGGGCCCAAAGTGGGTTTCACAATCTAGTCCTCTTCCTGAAGGGGGGAACCCGACCTGGTCGTCTCCGATCACTGCACACAGCTTCAAGTGTGAACACCAGGTATTCTGACTGCTTTTACCCAGATAAAAAGATACCAAAGGCAAGCTTAGTTGCTGATGTCCAGACTGGCTGAGTACTTGTGAATATTCTTGCCCAGACTTAAGGCGCCCGGCTTGAGAGGATCAAAGGCGCTGGGGTGGTGTCCGCGCGTGGTGGTTAGGTCCTTGTAGTCCTGGGAGTGGTGCGCCTGGACTTTTGGCTGGCCCTTGTAGATGTAGCTGGAGGAAGATTCCTCAGGGCAGATCTGTACACATTATGGGGTGATGGCTTCCTGGTGGGAGAGGAAGCGGATGAGTTTCTTACAATGGATGATGACTTATTCTGGGGGTTAAGACTTATTGTTGGCTGGAAGGATAGGCAAGTTTTGGTTTATGAGTGACTTTAACCCAGGACAATGGTTTTGATTGAATGGATGCAAGAGCTTTAGGTTACTTGATAGGGGATATGAAAGGCAATCTGGGGAAGAGAGGTTTTGGTTCTGAAAGAGCTTTAGGTTTCTTTGATAGGAGATACGAAAGGTAATTTAGGTAACAACCTGGTACCACCTGTGGTTGTGTAGCTAGGTTGAGGAGTTACTGGGCTGGCTGATGGGGGTTTGTAATGGTTACCCCTGCGATGGTCATTTTCTTTGGCTCTGGTGGTTAAAGAAAATGACTTTCCGTGGGTGACTGGTTTGGTCCACTCGGGACGGACGTGTCCCACTCGTTCCACCGTTATCTTGGCGATACGGGCAGGGGCAGGGTTGTCGTGGGTCTGGATGGCAGGGGGAAGGCTGTCCGAAGGCTTAGTTGGCTCTGTCGCATGGCTGTGACAAGCTGGAGATGCGGTAACACCGTTCCTAGACCGCATCTCAATAAGATCGGTGTAATGCCCTCGAAAATATCCCGCAAACCCAATAATGTACTACCCGAGTTGACGTTAGGTATAGTGTAAAATAGTCGTGGATGGGAAGTCCAATAAACTCATCACGTGAATCACCACGAGACTATCACCTGGTTCTTACAAATCGGACAAAGGTTACTATACTTTTGTACGTCCGTGGTAGTACAGTGGGTTAGCGCGCGGGCCTGGTGGTGATGGCCATGGTCACTAACCAGGGTTCGAACCCCACCCAAGGCATCTCAAAACCTGTGGGTTTTTAGGAGGGTTAAACTCCCTTCAGAGGTTCGAGCCCCGCGCCAGGCACCAGGAAAAGGTTGACCCTAAGTGGGCCTCGGGAGTTTTTAGGAGACCATGAATTCCCTTCACACCCAGCATAACATTGGCGGCAGCGGTGGTTCTTGATTCGGATTACAGGTTGCATTACATTGCAAGTTAGGAACAGCCAGAATACGATAACATCATGGCGCGCCATTCTCACATTCCCATCCCACATTATGATGGAGAAACTTACGAGATCGAAACGTTCATGGACATAGTGAAACCCGTACTTGACCTAGTTTATACCAAAGACGCAGAAAAGATAGCCGTGACATTAACGCACCTGGGAAAAGCCGTTTCCCTGGTTGCCTACCAAGTGCACCCTGCTCTCACATGGGACGAATTTCGCCCAATAGTGATAGAAGCCATTAACCTGACAAGCGCGAAATAGACCTAGGGGCTAGGGTAGTTATTTGTGCATTTCTAGCCTTGGATTCTGACAGAATTCGTTTTATTTACAATATAGAGCATTATTTGTTTTCGGTATGCTTTTATTTTACATATATGATGTATATATGAACCTTCAAGAGTGCTAAAATAAGTGGGAAAAGCATTTGGGTGGTGAAAAACGAAGATATTGGCCACCCGGTCATAATCTCAGGCGAGAGAGAGCCACAGGCAACCCTCCTCTCTCGCTGTCTGTGAGGTAACTGAGACGAGCGGGGCGGTGTGGGCCGGTGTCTGGGTGTTGCATAACGATCTTTTCTGCAACCCACTTGTGCTACATTATCGCGGGAGAAAAAATAACCGATAAATGATGATAATAAGAGGAAAAATAGGTGATAATTGAGGAGGGGAGGGAGGGGGGGAATAAGGTGGAGGAGGGGAGGGGGTGGGTGAGATTTACATGGATGAGTACTGGAGGGGAATTATCTCACCTAGAGACAAATTCCTTTGTTTTGATAGGCCCTTTTTTTGTATGGAAGGCTTTTTTTATGGTCTTGCTTCCGTGAGGCCTATCGCGTTCCCTATAGGAAGCCTTCCGTGAGGCCTATCGCGCTTGCCGGGTTAAGTCTTCGTTGGGAGTTTTCGTGGCCCACACCCGTATCCAAGACACTAAATTCGAAGGCGATCTAGATGCCACAGTGAATAAGATCGCCCAACATATAAAAGTTGCTTTCCCCACATTGACCAGAATCCAACAAGAGCAGCAGATTCTGGCAACCTTGTATCAATATTGCCCTCAGCAGTAAATGTATCATTTCCGTGTGCACGATTTCGTCGGATATCAAAAAGATCTCATCACGATCAGACGTATTTTGGCCGTGCGCACAGAAGTACCCACCCAAATCGCTGTAACAAAGAGGTTTCCCACGCACCCGCTGCACCCCGACCGCCAAAACTCTAAGAATGCCTACCCATCCTCATCCTTCCACAACAGACCCACCTACCCTTCCAGCAAGCCCCAATCCAGTAGGCCCCGGTTCCAACCTACCCAGCCACGCAGAATCTTCAACCGGAACAAAACCTACAACACCTACCAAAGTAAAAACCCTACATTAGTAATTATCAACCCCTATGATTTCCCTACCTGTAATGCTCAGTGTGCTCTCCATCAAATTCGTGACTCTGCCAAACCTCACCCCTTTACTCCTCGCATTTCTGTAAATGAAGAGGAGTTGGGACAAGAGGAAGAAATGGAGGAAATGCACACCGGAGAAATAGCCCCTATCATGACCTCAGATGATACCGACGAAACCCTGGAGGAGGTAGATACCGACTCCCAGGATTTTTAAAGTACCCCCCGCCCAAGATGGCCTCGGCGGGGGATGCCATAACTGACCGCACTGCCCCCATTTATTACATGGCCAAAATCAAGGACATTCCTGTCCGCTTGTTAATCGACACGGGAGCTGCCAAGTCATGTTTGTTCAAGTCTTATTATGATCAACACCACCGACTATTTGGCCCCTTGTTAACCCGGGAGCTGCGGGGAGACTCTTAAGAGTTCCCCCGGCGCACTGCGGGAAGACTCTTAAGAGTCAGAGAAAATAAAAATCAACTTTTGACATCGAAAAAAAAAAAAAATTTATATATTTTTTTTTTTTATTTTATTTTTTTTTTTTGGCCCCTGGGCCATGCAAAATCTCAGTCCTCTACCTCCCCTCCTTCCCCACTTTCCTCCTCTCCTTCAGTTATCACCTATTTTCCCTGTTATTCCCTTATTCTGAGGTATATTTTCGTGCTAACATTAGAAATCCGATTGGAGGGTGTGGTCATCACTGATAGCAAGCGAGTGCAAGAGAGAGAGAGAGAGTATCGATCGACTGCGTCTCAGTGGCCTTGGGGGAAATTGGCGGGAAAGCAGATTGCCTCACCCATACATTATACAACTCGCGGGCTATATCTCCGATTTTGACCATCCAAACGCTGTTTTCACTCGTTTTATTGTTGTTTCAGGTTAATACCTTTATAATCAACCCATAATAGGCGCATATGGATAAATATTAATGCTATTAATGGCACAATGAATATTTTAGTGACGGAAACACCTCAAATACGTCAGCACAGGGGGACGTTTCCAATTACCCCCATGCGCACTTCAGAGGTTAACCACCAAAGCAGAACTAATCTCAGCTGCTGATACCTACTTAACCTCTGAAGTGCGCATGGGGGTAATTGGAAACGTCCCCCTGTGCTGACGTATTTGAGGTGTTTCCGTCACTAAAATATTCATTGTGCCATTAATAGCATTAATACTTATCCATATGCACCTATTATGGGTTGATTATAAAGGTATTAACCTGAAACAACAATAAAACGAGTGAAAACAGCGTTTGGATGGTCAAAATCGGAGATATAGCCCGCGAGTTGTATAATGTATGGGTGAGGCAATCTGCTTTCCCGCCAATTTCCCCCAAGGCCACTGAGACACAGTCGATCGATACTCTCTCTCTCTCTCTTGCACTCGCTTGCTATCAGTGATGACCACACCCTCCAATCGGATTTCTAATGTTAGCACAAAAATATACCTCAGAAAACTGAAGGAGAGGAGGAAAGTGGGGAAGGAGGGGAGGTAGAGGACTGAGATTTTGCATGGCCCAGGGGCCAAAAAAAAAAAAAAAAAATAAAAAAAAAAAAAAATAAAAAAACATTTTTTTTTCGATGTCAAAAGTTGATTTTTTTTTTCTCTGACTCTTAAGAGTCTCCCCGCAGTGCGCCGGGGGAACTCTTAAGAGTCTCCCCGCAGCTCCCGGGTTAAATCTCCTAGGAGACACTTTGCCCCTGTCAGTAACTACTCCTGCCCCCCATGCTCGTTGTTATCACACGTTCACAGTATTTTCCTCCCACTGTAAACATTACGATGGTTTCCTTGGACTTGACCTCCTTCAAAAACTCCAGGCCCAGGTTGACTGCGGCCAGAGGCTGATCTCTTTCAAAAAAAAAATCCAACCCAAAGCCTCTGACAAACCAATCACGCAGAAACCTATTCACAAAAAGAAAAAACACCTTCCCCCTCAACAAACTCTGAGTCAGGGTTACCAAGTTGCAGCTAGCACTAAGGTAACTTCTAACCCCTCCCCTTGCCCCGAGTTCTCTCAAAATATCACTCAATTCGTTGAAAAAATGCCTCAACAAACGAAAGAAGACAAGTCCAAGCAACTCCCTCTCAGTAATCCCCTCAATTCTCGTAACTCTGTCCAGGATAAATCCTCCCATGTTTCCAGGACAGACTCTGATGTATGTAACCACAATTCTATCAAATATTTATGTACACGTGTTTCCAGGGAAAATGCCGACCTATGTACCCAACAATGTTTTCCCCATGCCCCCAGAAATGTTCAGCTATTCCACAACCAACAAAATTCCCCTTGTGACAGTTTTCCGTCAGTAGCTCCCTTCCACCCCCACACAATTCACACCCCTAGAAAACTTCACAACCCCACACTTGACTCGCCCTCTCATGAAAAACAAACTCACCAGTCCCAGATAACCTCTAACCAGACCGTGACTGCCACCAAGAAAATTCCCCAAATTCGTCCTGTTAACAACCCCAAATCAATACATCAGTCCTCCACCAATAACCCATCTTCTATACCTCACTCTTCCCCCACCAACCCTCCACAGTCCCTCCAACAAATTCCGTTTTCTAAATGCCTCACACCTCGCCCCGCTGATCCTCCCACACGCGCCGTTAATCCCCCCCTTATGCGTACTGAGCACCTGCTCGCCAGTCGATCGCCCACCATCATTAGCCCAGCTGTAGTTCAAGATAAATGCCAAATTCCCCCCCACCATCAAAAATGGGTTAACCTTCGACCCATACCCCAAACTCACATGATATTTTCCCCCACTACCACGTCCACCAACCCCAATCGTTGCCTCTTACAACCCGCCATCATTTCCGCTCGCATCAACCACATTCTCGTGGCAAATATCTCTGAGGAATCCCTGACATTACCAAAAGGTCTCATTATAGGAGACCTCGAAACTTTTGATGACCTCCCCATAGATTTTAATGACACCCCTACCAGCCTCCAATTGCCCCCTCTCCCGGACACATTATCCGACCACCAAAAACACAGCATGTACGACCTATTGCTAGAGTTCAGTGACGTGTTTGCCCAACAACCCACTGAAATCGGACAGACCGATGTAGAACAACACATCATTAACACCACAGGCCCCTCCATAAGACAATCATCCCGTAGAAAAAATCCCATACAACGCCCGGAAGAGGAACGCCAAGTCCAAGAGATGTTAGAGGCCGGTATTGCCACCCCGTCCATTAGTCCCTGGTCTTCCCCTGTTGTCCTAGTAAAAAAGAAAGATGGGTCAACCCGTTTTTGCGTCGATTACACGAGATTGAATGACGTAACCATTAAGGACGTTACGCCATTACCCAGGATAGACGATTCCCTTGACTCCCTATACGGATCCAGATGGTTCACTACCCTCGACTTGCAAGCACAGTATTGGCAAGTGCCTATCATGGCAGAGGACCAAGAAAAAACAGCATTTTCCACTAGTGGTGGCCACCACTAGGAATTTAACGTCCTACCTTTTGGCCTCCGTAACGGACCCGCCACTTTCTCCCGTTTGATGGAAGCGGTATTACATGGCCTAACCTGGGAAACCTGCCTAGCCTATCTAGACGATATTATTGTGTACTCACCAACCTGGGAAGAACACCTCCTCAGGTTGAGACAAGTCCTTCAAAGAATCCGAGCCGCCGGGTTGAAATTAAAACCCTCAAAGTGCGAGATTGCCCGAAATAAGGTAGATTTCCTCGGCCACGTAATATCTGAACATGGTGTTGCACCAGACCCAAAGAAACTTCAAGCCATACAAATCCAATCCCCACCCACCACCGTTAAAGTACGTTCTTTTCTAGGTTTAGCCACATACTACAGACGTTTCGTCCCCCACTTTGCCACCATAGCCAGACCCCTCCACCAACTCACCCACAAAGACACCCCATTCACCTGGACACCTGAAAGAGACCTCGCTTTTAACACTTTGAAACAAAAGCTAATCCAAGCCCCTATTGTCACTTTCCCTGATTACCATAAACCTTTCCGTCTTTATACCGACGTATCTCTTTACGCCATTGGTGCAGTTTTAGCTCAAGTCAGAGACGGAGAGGAACATGTGATAGCGTATGCCAGCTCCACCCTCAACCAAGCACAACAGAATTATGCAGCCACCAAGAGAGAGTGCTTAGAGATCATTTGGGCACTCAGCCACTTCCGGTCATTTGTGTTGGGCGCAAAACTCGATATAATAACCGACCATCAATCTTTGCAATGATTGCGTAAGTGCGAAACCAACTCAGCCATTTTGGTACGTAGGAGGGAGACGCTAGAGGACTACGATTTTACAATACAGTATCGTCCAGGCAAACTTCACACCAATGCAGATGCCTTGTTACGTTTACCAGTACCAAAAGACCCCCCCCACCAACCTAGCCACCTTACAAAACACTGAGCTTTTATCTACCCCCATCCACCAACATAATTCCCCTCAGCCCCCTCACTAATTCAATCTTGGGAAACAAGAATCAGACCACCCTGGATACCGTTAAATGTATTCAGGAAACTGACTCGCTGGGGAGATATACTTGCCACAGACTCCGGTCACATAGTCTTAGACCCCACCATTGCCCACGACTACATGAATGCCATCCACGAGGGAAACGGCATACACCTTGGACAAAAGAAGATGTTTAAAATCTTCGCTGATCAATACTGGACCCCCAACCCCTCCAAAATTGCACAACGAGTGACAGAATCCTGCAAACCTTGTTTATTGGGGAAGGATTGATCACGCACCCCAGGCCCAGCTGGTACCATTTCTGCCAACAAACCGTTCCAAGTCCTATCCCTCGACATCATGGGCCCGTTTCCTTCTTACGCTGGCAACCGCTATATCGTCACATTTGTTGACGTATATTCAAAATTTTTAATAGCCTGCCCAGTTAAAGACCACACAGCCACCACAGTCGCCACACTGCTTGCCACAGAAGTGTTCCCTATATTCGGCCTTCCCCTTGCTCTTCTATCCGACAATGCCCCCGAGTTTAGTGGACACGTTTGGCACCAGTTCACCCAACAATGCGGTATTAAGATCAAACACTCATCCCCGTACTGGCCTCAAGGAAATGCTATATGCGAACGCAGCCATCGCACCATCAACAACCAGTTACGTACAAAAATGATTGCTCTTAACACCTCAGACTGGCCATCACAACTTAAGATGATACAATGGGGCATGAACACCTGTCCCCGAGAAGACGGTATTTCCCCTCATGAACGTGCTTACGGCGTACCCCCCCTGCTACTGCCGTTCCACCATCACGCTCACCTCCCCTCCAACACCTCCACAATTGACCCATTGCAACATCTGTAAAACACCCTCCATACCGCCCAAACCTGTCAAGACACCAAAACTGATAGCCCCGATGATAAAAACCCTTTCGCCATCCATGACACCGTAATGGTAGCCAACCTCCCTGTCACCAACAAATTAGGCCCTCGCTATGTCGGGCCCTACACCATCATACAAGTCCCAAATGCCTATCAAGTCACCATCGATTATCACGGCGTGACTCGCACGTTCCGAACTAGATTCGTCCGAGCGTATAAACCTCCATAACCACAAGACATTACCCCACCCCACACGTCCGACCCTGAATTAAACACCCCTACTAACCCTTCCACTCAGCCTATGAATATTCCCATACAAACCCCTAAGGGCCTTAGCCCTCCAGCACCGAACCGACAAATAATTCCTCAACATACCCCCCAAACTAACCTCCACAAACTCGAAGCCCCCACTATTACACCTTCCTCCACCATGACACCTTCCATCACTTCTGATAGTCAAGTACCTCCCCAACTTATCCAAGTACGAAAACCTCCACCCACAACCCCGACCACAACGGAAACCCTCCCATCTAGCCCTGACATACCTCCACCAGGCACCAGTGAGAAAACCACCACCCCCACCCACAACCAAGTACACATCCCACCGCTGCCACCGATGAAATGCTGGGTGTGAAGGGAATTCATGGTCTCCTGAAAACTCCCCAGGCCCACTTAGGGTCAACCTTTTCCTGGTGCCTGGCGCGGGGCTCGAACCTCTGAAGGGAGTTTAACCATCCTAAAAACCCACAGGTTTTGAGATGCCTTGGTTGGGGTTCGAACCCTGGTTAGTGACCATGGCCATCACCACCAGGCCCGCACGCTAACCCACTGTAATACCACGGACGTACAAAAGTATAATAACCTTAGTCCGATTTGTAAGAACCAGGTGATAGTCTCGTGGTGATTCACGTGATGAGTTTATTGGACTTCCCATCCACGACTATTTTACACTATACCTGACGTCAACTCGGGTAGTACATTATTGGGTTTGCGGGACATTTTCGAGGGCATCACACTTTTGAGATGCCTTGGGTGGGGTTCGAACCCTGGTTAGTGACCATGGCCATCACCACCAGGCCCGCGCGCTAACCCACTGTACTACCACGGAAGAACAAAAGTATAGTAACCTTAGTCCGATTTGTAAGAACCAGGTGATAGTCTCGTGGTGATTCACGTGATGAGTTTATTGGACTTCCCATCCACGACTATTTTACACTATACCTGACGTCAACTCGGGTAGTACATTATTGGGTTTGCGGGATATTTTCGAGGGCATTACACTTTTGAGATGCCTTGGGTGGGGTTCGAACCCTGGTTAGTGACCATGGCCATCACCACCAGGCCCGCGCGCTAACCCACTGTACTACCACGGACGAACAAAAGTATAGTAACCTTAGTCCGATTTGTAAGAACCAGGTGATAGTCTCGTGGTGATTCACGTGATGAGTTTATTGGACTTCCCATCCACGACTATTTTACACTATACCTGACGTCAACTCGGGTAGTACATTATTGGGTTTGCGGGATATTTTCGAGGGCATTACACTTCACCCTTCTTTATTTAGGCTAGTCCCTAGCCTCTCCTAGGTCGTAAGGTATTGTAGCCGTATCACCTCAGCAATCTCAATATGGTTAGGGTCCGCGTGATGGGTGCTCTATGTAGCTACCAGATCACGTTCCGAGACTGCCACCAATGAAATGCTGGGTGTGAAGGGAATTCATGGTCTCCTGAAAACTCCCCAGGCCCACTTAGGGTCAACCTTTTCCTGGTGCCTGGCGCGGGGCTCGAACCTCTGAAGGGAGTTTAACCCTCCTAAAAACCCACAGGTTTTGAGATGCCTTGGGTGGGGTTCGAACCCTGGTTAGTGACCATGGCCATCACCACCACGCCCGCGCGCTAACCCACTGTACTACCACGGACGTACAAAAGTATAGTAACCTTAGTCCGATTTGTAAGAACCAGGTGATAGTCTCGTGGTGATTCACGTGATGAGTTTATTGGACTTCCCATCCACGACTATTTTACACTATACCCGACGTCACTCGGGTAGTACATTATTGGGTTTGCGGGATTTTTTCGAGGGCATTACATACTCTATTTTGCTTCGTGTCCTACACCTCTTACCCGCCAGACTCTACCTACATGATGATGAACATGAATACACATTCATTTAATACACCCATGCCCTGTCCCTAGGTTGAGCCAATGCCAACCAGTTCAGACAGCCATAAATCTATGTATGTTCTTCCATCCGAGAAGTAATATGTTCACCCCCTTAAAATACCTTGTCTTGTGAGGCTAAGTTTCTGAAGACCAACCGCCCTCATAAATCTATGTATGTTCTTCCATCCGAGAAGTAGTATGTTAAAACCCCATGTCCTAATTGATAAGAAACTATGATACCCACGGGTACACCAGTGTATATAGAACCATTGTTCCTGTAAGACCTAGCCAGCAATGACTGAAGATGTTAGCCACCATGCAGTAACTTTATTTCTTACCCCAACCAGAGATTGTATATACCACCCTCGGTTACCATGGTCTCGACGCATTTCCACCACGAAACAATACCGAAGTTAACCCTACGAACTGTCGTTTACTTTGGTGTATATATCATAGAAAACGTAGTTCCCAGGAACAACTAGATCAGCAAGAAATAGTGTCAGATTAACAGTATCCATAACCATCGTATTGACGAGTAATAATACACCATGTTTTTCCCTACTTTGATCCACAGTCAAGCACACACCTACAGTTAACCTCCTCTTCCCCACAGCCCACAGTCCACATGATTCTATCCTTTCCAGACTCATATACCACCCCGTATTGCTCATCCCCCGGTAGCATTTGACTAACGTACTTTCCCTGTCATTAACTCCCAAACTCCAATATCAACTGTAGTCTAATGCCACCCCTACGCCCGGAGACCTTAGGGTCAAACTTCCACGTAGCCCCATGAACCCTCTCCCTCTCATTAACCCCCCACGCTCCTCGACTCCTTTCCGACCTAGCCTCTCCACCATACCTCCTGAATATCTTTGATTTTTCCGTTGCTAACATTCTCCAACCTTTTATATATATACTCCTATCCAGCCTACCTTCCCTTAGTAGGACGGAACAACATTTGAACTTTACTAACCCTTTGCATGCCATCTATTCCCTCACAACCAATTCACAACCCTGTACCAAATGATCGTCAGTGCGAGGCTAGCCGCCTCGCCAGTGACTAACTTCTATTGCCATACTTCCAGATAAATGTGGCAGAGTTAGCAACCCAGTCTCCACCACACCCAGCATTTCATTGGTGGCAGTCACGGAACGTGATCTGGTAGCTACATAGAGCACCCATCACGCGGACCCTAACCATATTGAGATTGCTGAGGTGATACGGCTACGATACCTTACGACCTTAGAGAGGCTAGGGACTAGCCTAAATAAAGAAGGATGAAGTGTAATGCCCTCGAAAATATCCCGCAACCCCAATAATGTACTACCCGAGTTGACGTCAGGTATAGTGTAAAATAGTTGTGATGGGAAGTCCAATAAACTTATCACGTGAATCACCACGAGACAATCACCTGGTTCTTACAAATCGGACTAAGGTTACTATACTTTTAGTACGTCCGTGGTAGTACAGTGGGTTAGCGCGCGGGCCTGGTGGTGATGGCCATGGTCACTAACCAGGGTTTGTACCCCACCCATGGCATCTCAAAACCTGTGGGTTTTTAGGAGGATTAAACTCCCTTCAGAGGTTCGAGCCCCGCGCCAGGCACCAGGAAAATGTTGACCCTAAGTGGGCCTGGGGAGTTTTCAGGAGACCATGAATTCCCTTCACACCCAGCATTTCAATCGGGTTGGGTGAAAGAATTGGTAAATGTGAAGGAACTGTGGAGTGTTGAGTCATCTGCGTAGGAATGTATTGGATTATGAGTGGTAGATATGAGATCATTGATATGAATGAGGAACAGAGTTGGGGCCAAAACTGATCCCTGGGGAACACCAGCATTTATTTAGTGAAACTGAGAATAAAGGCCATCTACCATTACACGTATTTTTCTGTTATGAAGATAAGAAGAAATTAGTGGAACTAATTAAAATGCCCCAGAACGAGAAGCCCACCACGGAAGCCACGAGCGAGCACCACCAGGAAACGGGAACAGAAACACCCGAAGGAAAGGCCCACAGAACGAAAGGACCAGGTGACCAAGCCAACCAGTTAACCCGTCGAGCCCCGGCTGATTATTAATAAATGTACACCCAGAACCCGGCCGGTTTTGATTTTTTTTTTTTATTCCAGAAACAATAGCGAATGGGTTAGGAATGAAGGAAAAACCACGAAAAACCGATCAAAAAGCTCAAAAAATGGTCCTACAGAGCCCCCGAAAACGGATTTTACACGAGTAAAAATTTGAAGGCAATTTCCCCCCAAAACCAGGTTATTGCGCGCTCACACGCACGCACGTGGACTTTGAGAGTTTTCAACCATCGGCACGGTTGCGTGGGATACGTACACAGTTCCCATATAAATCTGAGCTCTCTCGAGTGGCTACACCTGAGGTTACTGTCGGAGCAATTAGGGTGACTCGTCAGACGCGTCGCTGGGGCTGTGCGTTACATACATCGCCGACGCGCCAGACGCGTCGCTGGTGCTGGACGGGTTAAGACAGGCCGAAGCCCGCAGGGCTAAGCAGCTCCAACCCACATCTGCCTATCACTTCTAACCACTAACCCTTCCCCCACCACGCGTATACATTACCCCTCGTGTCCTACACCTCTACCTACATGATGATGAACATGAATACACCTTAATGTAATACACCCATGCCCTGTCCCTAGGTTGAACCAATGCCAACCAGTTCAGACAGGCCTAAATCTATGTATGTTTTTCCATCCAAGAAGTAATATGTTAACCCCTTGTCTTGCCAGACTAAGTTTCTGAAGACCAACCGCCCCCATAAATCTATGTATGTTCTTCCATCCGAGAAGTAATATGTTAACCCCCTAAAATACCTTGTCTTGCCAGACTAAGTTTCTGAAGACCAACCGCCCCCATAAATCTATGTATGTTCTTCCATCCGAGAAGTAATCTGTTAAAACCCCATGTCATAATTGATAAGAAACTATGATACCCACGGGTACACCAGTGTATATATAACCATTATTCCTGTAAGACCTAGACAGAAATGACTGCAGATGTTAGCCACCATGCAGTAACTCTAATTCTTACCCCAACCAGAGATTGTATACACCACCCTCTTTTACCATTGTCTCGACGCCTTTCCACCACGAAACAATACCGAAGCTACCCCTACGAACTGCCGCTTTCTTTTATATATATGTCATAGAAAACGCAGTTCCCAGGAACAACTAGAATCACTAAGAAATAGTGTCAGAGTAACAGTGTCCATAACCATCGTATTGACGAGTAATAATACACCATGTTTTTCTCTACTTTTATCCACAGTCAAGCACACACCTACAGTTAACCTCCTCTTCCCCACAGCCCACAGTCCACATGATTATATAATTTCCAAACTCATATACCACCACTTATTGCTCATCCCCCGGTAGCGTTTGGCTAACGTACCTTCCCTGTCATTAACCCCCAGGCTACGGTACCAACTGTAGCCTAATGCCACCCCTATGCCCAGAGACCTTAGGGTCAAACTTCCACGTAACCCCCCTTAACCCTCTCCCTCTCGTTAACCCCCCACGCTCCTCAACTCCCTTCCAACCTATCCTCTCCAGCATACCCCCTGAATATCCTTAACCTTTCCGTTACTAACATTCTCAAACCTTTTGTATATATACTCCTATCCAGCCTACCTTCCCCCAGTAGGAAGGAACACCATTAGAACTTTACTAACCCTTTGCATGCCATCTATTCCCTCACAACCCATTCACAACCCTGTACCAAATGATCGTCAGTGCGAGGCTAGCCGCCTCACCAGTGACTAACTTCTATTGCCATACTTCCAGATCAATGTGGCAGAGTTAGCAACCCAGTCTCCACCACATCCAACCACCCATGCAATTAACCCTCTCGCATTTTTAGGACGCGATCGCGTCATAACGCCACCACTCGAAGAGTGGTCGTACGACGCAATCGCGTCATAATGCCACCTGTAAGTTAGAAATATTCGTGGTAAATAAGTTTATGACGCGATTTGGACGCATTTTTGGCTGGTAAGTTAGTCATCAGTAAGTTACAAAATGAAATATCTGGCAACCCCCTAGCGTCCCTGTGTGAGGAGTGCGGGGCTCTGTTTACCCAGTTGTGAGCCGGCCGCCAGTCTGTGAGGTAGTACTCCTGGACCTTTAAATCTCGTCTCGCCTCCATTGCCCGCCATGGAGCGGGTTTCAGGCGGGCAAATCTTGATTATTTATGTACTAAGAGGCAGTGTATCATCAATTTGTGGCTATCTATTTATAATTTATGTATATAACTCGTGATTTGTGACTCTGTGCCTCGTTGTTTGCCTCTCCATAGCCAGCCATGTGTTTTTTTGGCGGCTAGAATGGACCCAGTGGAAGTGTTGTGAACTGTGAATAATAATATTATTTATATCATATTCGTAGGGTTAGTGTAGTAAGCATTCGTAGTCACATTCCTAACTTATGTTAGGTTTGTGATTACGAATGTAAGCTAGGCTATACGTGTGTGTCATATATATATTGCCCTAAAACCTTCATTTTCGCTTGAAAGACCAATATATTTATGAATAAATACTACATACGAAGTATAATAAAGCTGTAATTACGAAATATAGTTGTGTTTTGCCCATTTTTGGCATTATTTTATGCCCAATTTGGGCAATTGTTAGTGAATACACAGTTTTATTTGAGTGAAGTAACTAACAGTGAAGTGTGGATAGATAATAAACAAATTTTTTAGACAAAAATGTCACGGTAAGTACAAATATGTCACGGTAAATAGCCTGACATAAAAAATGAAAGACTTTTATGTGCCACTGTACACTACACTACAGCAGTGAACCTTTGGACAGCCACAGATGTATGGGTAAACTACCTAAGCTAATCCCATAATTACTTGCCTGCGGCGGGTCAGCACTCCTTGACCTTTTACCTTTTCCTCACAGCTGGGATATTTTATATGTTTAGGCTTGGTCTAGGCCTATCTTTATTTTATATATAATATATATATATATATATATATATATATATATATATTTGAATATATATATATATATATATATATATATATATATATATATATATATTATATATATATACATGATATATATACATGATATATGGTCGATGGTTCGATCCCCACTGAGAGACTAGAAACATATATATATATATATATATTCGAGTATTTCTATTGCTATTTTATATATAGGCCTATTTATCTTTATTGTGATTTATTATGTTTTATTTATTTTATTTATATCATTTTATTTTATTTATAATTTTGTTTCATTTATATATTTTTTTTTGTTATTGTTCCTTTTCCCCAGGGTGTCCATTGGACCACCCCCTATATCCAGAGCAAGGGCAGGGCCCATAATCGAGTATTTATATAGTTATTTTATATATATTTGTATTTATTATAGTTTTTATTTATTTTATTTATAGGCCTATCATTTTATTTTATTTATAATTTTGTTTCATTTATATATATTTTTCTTGTTATTGTTCCTGTTCCCCAGGGTGTCAATGGGACCATCCCCTAGGTCCAGAGCAAGGGCAGGGCCCATAATCGAGTATTTATATAGTTATTTTATATATATTGGGATTTATTTGATTATATTTATTTTTTATATAAAGGTATATACCGTATATATATAAAAAAAAAAATCTTGTCCCCTTCCCTGTTGTGTTGTTCTTGTTCCCCAGGGTATTTGGCCAAAGAGCCCCAAGGTATAAATATATATATTCTTATATATCCATACTATGACTACGTCATGGTGTTCCCCCATTTGAATTACAAAATGCGGAACTATACCGTCATGAATCCATTATACTCACTTCATCTGGAATCGGATAATGCAAAACTATGACTATGTCATGGTGAACTATACCAACGTTATATGGATCCAGTGATGGCGAACTTGCGTCATGACAACTATCAACGTAAATTACGTTTTTCCTTTATTTCCATTTCTTGGTTTCAGCATCGTAAGCTAACTACGCCAGGCTGCCGCCATTCGCCAGCCTATCGCCCTACGCCACCCTACCGCCATACACCAGCCTACCACCATACGCCAGCCTACCGCCATACGCCAGCCTACCACCATACGCCACCCTACCGCCATACGCCAGCCTACCGCCATACGCCAGCCTACCGCCATACGCCAGCTGCCATGTCGGACAAGAAGGATGTTAAGAAACCTTTGCGGGACTCCCAGCTGGAAGATGTGGTCAATGAGGTGCTGGACATGACGACGACGGATGAGACGGCGAGCGAGAGTGAGTCGGACGAGTGGTCTGACGATGAGGATTGGGCTTCACCTCCGCCCAAGCAACTCCGCCTCGACGCCCCCACCTCGGCCAATCCACCACCACCACCAGCAACGTCAGACAACCCACCACCACCACCACCAACTGAACCAGCCCCAGCGGATCCACCACCACCATCCATCCCATCCACATCCCATCTACATATCATTCCATCCCATCTACATCTCATCCCATCCATAACATCGCCGATTACCTCCTACCATCACCCAACTTCCCACGTCACCTCTTCCATCCACCTCGCGTGGCGGTGCCTCATCCTGACTTCCAGCAGGATCACCAGCCCGCAGCCCACACCTGTTTGCTACGCTACTTGCTGTGGACACTTTGAATACCCCGCCTTCGCATGCCATGGGAACGGTCACCCCCGCAGTGTCCCCCTTCAGCGACACACCGTTGACCCCCTCGGCATTTGTTCTGCCTGAGCATCGAGCCGCAATGCGTGCTGAGGTTGCTGAAGCCGCAGTGCGTGCTCAGGTTGTTGCTGAGGTGCCACGCACAGCGTTGAATCCTCCAGCAGTAATCGAGGAGCTTCTTCCCCAAAGGCTTCCTCTTCACCATTCACCAACTGGTACAGCTGCACCAGGTTCACCAGCTCCACACCTTTCACCAGCTGGTGCAGCTGCACCAGGTTCACCAGCTCCACACCTTTCACCACTTGGTGCTACACCAGGTTCACCGGCTTCTGCATCATCTGATGCAGAAGCCCCCCCCACTCAACCCCTCGACCTACCACCTATGCCACGCCGGAGGCCAGGTCCCCGTAGGGGGGCAGGTGGTAGGCCCAGGGGCCGCAGAGGTGTTCCTCGCGGTGGTCCTCGCGGTGCTCGCGATCCTGCCCCCGATCGTGATGCCGGTTGGACCGACACCCCCTTCGACCCCCAGCCTGATCTGTTCTCAGGGACCCCTGGCATGCAGGTTCCAAAGCCGGTGACTCCTCTCCAGTTCTTCCAGCTCTTCTTCACAAGGGAGATGCTGCAATACCTGGTATTGGAGACAAATGCTTACGCCAAGTTCGTTGACGGAGCAGCCGCTCTTTGGCACCTGTTTGGTGAGGAGGAAATGGCCAAATTCCTTGGCCTGTACTTCCTCATGGGCATCACCAAGATTCCTTCTCTGAGTCACTACTGGCGTTCAACTGTCCTTCACGACTACCCAGTATTTCGGAGAATGATGAGTAGGACTAAGTTTCTAGCCTTGTTGAAGTATTTCCATGCTTTCAACAACAAGGCAGTCTGCAGGCAGAACAAGGACAGGCTTGTGAAGGTTCGGACGGTGATGGAATACCTACTTGAAGGCTTCAAGCTGGTATACATCCCCGCCGAAAAGCTGTCCCTTGACGAAGGCAGCCTTGGATGGAAGGGTCGCCTTTCATTCAAGGTTTACAACCCAATGAAGCCGACGAAGTACGGTGTCAAGCTGTACATCCTGGCAGAGGCGTTGACTGGCTATGTGTGGGACTTTCGGGTCTACACCGGTCCGGGTAAATCTCTCCAGGAGACGGTGGAGGGTCTCACGGAGTCCTTCAGAGGCCAGGGGTACAGGCTGTACATGGACAACTATTACAACTCAGTTGACCTGTGCCAGCAAATGCTCACACACAACATCTATGTGTGTGGCACCCTGCGCCTTGTACGAGGAGCTCCTAAGCGGTTGTGCGACATTGCTAAAGCAAAACAGCTTGAACGCGATGCGACATTAGCAATGAACAACGGCTTAACCATGGTCCTACTTTGGCGAGACAAGCGCATCGTCGACATGGTGTCCACTTTCCACAACCAGGACACCATCCCGAAGCTTGTCAGTTTCAAAGAGAAGGACCAACAGGGCAAGTGGCGTCGTGGACAGAGGGAGATCTTCAAACCTGTTTGCGTTGAAGACTACAACATCCACATGGGTGGGGTGGATCACTTCGACCAGATGGTCCAGTACTACCCCATCCAGCGAAGGACGGTCAAGTGGACGAAGAAGATCACCTTCTACTTCATCCAAATGGTCCTCTTCAACGCCCATGTCCTGTACAAGAAGTGCTACCCAAGGAAGAAGATGACCTTGCTGGACTTCCAGGAGCACATCTGTACTTCCTTGCTGCACTTCAACCCTGCAGAGTGGCCTATGTCGGGGAGGCCAGTCCACCGAGCACAAGATCTGCCGCGTGACCAGCGTGAGCCACAGAGGCATGCACGCAGGCAACGGCAACCCGGTGGATCATCTGGGTCGTCTGATGACGACCATCCAGATTCCACAGCCCGTGCTGCTCCTGACAACACTCCACCCTCTCCTGTTGCTGCTCCTGGTGGAGGCGTTGAGAGGGCACCACGTCTCGATGTCCCCTCCCCACCACCAGAACCAGATGATGCTGCTGCTGATGCTGCTGCCCCGGGGGGAAACTATGTCCTGGTTCAACCCCCCGTGGTACTAGCACCTGATGCAGCTGCTGCTGGTGACGATGGGGAAGCAGCTCTTGAAGCTGCCAACCAACCGCCACCAGTACTGGAAGCAGCAGGAGCGGTGCGAGTCCGGAGACCTCGACCTGGAGTTGTCCCAAGGCCCCGTCCTATTGTTCTGAACCATGTCCGGTTGAACAGGGCCTTGGACCATTCTCGGCAGAGGATTCCGGCCAAGAAGCGACTCCGTTGCTATTACTGCAAAGTAATGAACGGCATTCGCAAGGACACAAGCTTCCGCTGCACGACTTGCACGGTTGCCCTCTGCATTGACGTCAACGACTGCTTCAACCTTTTCCATCGTCACAATGCAGGTGTCCTATAGTCAGGAGCCATGTGCAATCATTCATTCATTGATTCATTCATTTCTCTTCTCCATTTCTCTTCTTCATTCACCCGGCTTCATTCACCCACCTTCATTCACCCACCTTCATTCACCCACCTTCATTCACCCACCCTCGTTTACCCACCGACATTCACCCACACATTCACCCACCGACATTCACCCACCTACATTTACCCACCTTCATCATCAAAGTGGATATAGGCTTCCTGGGGAAACCACTCTAAAAAAATAACGAGTCAAATGCAGTACCTCCTAGGGTGGCTTGGAAATCTGCATATTTCTGTGGTTTGATACCTTGTATATATATATATATATATATATATATTTATATATATTTATGACACCTTGTATTTATAAATATATATATATATATATATATATATATATATATATATATATATATATATATATATATATATATATATATATATATATATATATATATATACCCACACACACACACACATTTTTGTAACCATTCATTATATTTTGTTTGACACCTTGTATATATATATATATATATATATATATATATATATATATATATATATATATGTATTATATATATATATATATATATTTATATATTACTTTATTTGTGTGTACAATAGAATAATTTCTGAATTTATTACTTGATGAAAACCTGGCTTTCTTGTTTTGTTTTTTCAGTGTCAACCCAGGAGCCATTTCCCTTCTCGTTGGAAAGGGTTGTGGCCCTACAAGGTAAGTAAAATTGACAACCTTCATGACTGACATGTCTTCTATGAACATTATACAATTATTGGCAAGGAAAATTATATAAAAGTGTTGTATATTGTGGCAAAGATATACAACTGTATAAACATTCTCATTTATTTACAAAACAATAGCAGTGCATGGAAACAATTGCGCATAGCTCGCGAACCAATTAAGCTATATTATTTTTGTTTTCACCATTGGAAAGAGCACAATTTTTCGATTCTGGTGATATATACAGTTAAATACGAATCCGAGCAAATAACGCAACCACGAGGTGGGGAACAGCTCGGAACCCGGCTAGCATCGCCGGAACAGAGATGGGTGAAGCGTAAATATTTGCATTTTGGCTCTTCATTTCAAATATTCATAGCGCAAAAAGTATTTGTCCTAGGAACTTCTAGTTTGTTTTATACTCATCAGCATTATTTGCCGAATTCATACAGCCTCAATTTAAAACCATACACTTCGTAGCAACGAAATAAATCGAAAATGTTATAAACCATATCAATCAAAATCATATTTTTTTTTCCCCGGTCACTGCTTGAGAACTATTGAAGATAAACAATTTCTGTTTTCAGATTTGGAAAGAGGAGACAAAATACTATTATTTGAGCAAAACAAAATATATGGTCATCACTCACAATTTAGAGCTAGGACGGTGTGAAGACAATTGCATGGGAAATAATTGTATTCCGGACTCATTTACACTTTCATATTTCGATTTATTTACATTTTTTTTTTTTTTTTATCATGTACTATAAATATTCCTCTTTCCATTGACATATGATACATCACAATAAACAGCATTCTGGTGGATGAAAATACAGAAAAACACAAGGCTTCGAAAACTCGCCCAGCCTGATATTTCATGGCAAATTAGAGAATGTCTTACCATAAGTTAGATATTTAAGTTGCTGGATGCGGGAGGGTTAACAACCTAACCAAGTAAACCAGCTGATCAAGGCACCTTCGGTTTTGGTATTACGAACACCCACATCTGTCTCATAAACAGAGGGTTATTACAAACCCTTGTGATATGGCAAGCCCCCAGCCACAGCCGCCCCGACGACCATCACAGAGAAGGGACGCGCACCTACCCCTTTCACCCACCCGAGGAGGGAGACCCCTACCCCTGCGGAGGTATACCTGACCCCTGTTTTGACTTCCGGGTCATTGCCAGGTAGCACAGGAATTCTTCCTATCAATGAACTAACCATGTATGACTAACACCCTTACTAACCTCTAT
The DNA here is from genome assembly GCA_032716605.1 of Paralithodes platypus. Classification (NCBI taxonomy): domain Eukaryota; kingdom Metazoa; phylum Arthropoda; class Malacostraca; order Decapoda; family Lithodidae; genus Paralithodes; species Paralithodes platypus. The sequence goes on along the minus strand of JAVRFV010002417.1, from coordinate 280,773 downwards.
TAACCCACAATAAACCATTAACCTTCCTTGCATACTCCGATAACCAAATTAGCACCTCAGCTATACCCTAGAATGAAGACTGAGCAATTTAAGAGAAACGCTCCTAGCACAGCTGTCCCAACCCTCCTCGCAAAGTAGATCCAGTCTTTCTCCCCTAAATACTTCCAGTATAGCCAAAATAGTACCTCTTACTAAGGCTCAGTTATATTACAGTATGAAGGCTCCATACAGCCATGTGCCACAACAGTAATCACCCCCTGACCTAGTTCCCGTATCAATTGAGAGCTCAAATAAGTTCATCAAAACTCGAGATCCCTATGGCCGACAGGGTCCAAAACCACACCTATAAATCAAGCTCCAGCCCCCAGTAAAATCAGTTGACAGATAGACACCAACCAGTGGCTGGTCCCTTAAGTTGACCTCTAGCTCTGCCCTTGTTTTGTTCCTGAGAATTGAGTTCCAGAGCCGGCAGACTCTGTGGCAGATTGAGATAGAAGAATCTGTCCACGTAAAAGAAATCTACGTGCACCTTATAACCTTCACATAAACCAGTGGGGATATAAGAGTGTAGCCAGCAACGATCGCCAAGAGATCCGTCTTGAGAACTTCTACATATGGACCATCTGGACGGCCGCGGAACCAGTCGCTAGCCCCCAACCTCACGGACGCAAGATAACCAGGACCAGACCAATCAAATACGACCCAAGATTCACTCTATCAGCACTACAGTGTTACAGTGCTATGTAGAGACTCACTTATTAATATTTCTACGAAGTGGCTATATCTTTGTCCCAGTATAATTCATATAAGACCATTCCATTAGGAAGTGCTAAGCGTATTAGTGTTTATTAATTAACAGGCGATATTAACTCTCGTAATTACTCATATATCCAGATACTAATACATAACAGTGAAACCCTAGTGATATCTGATGTTTGCCCACTGATTTGCGTTCTATGTGTTTCTGATACAAGAATATAAAACTTAGATCAGTACCCCCCTGAGGTTACTAGAATTCCCGTGCTCTAAAATATGCGTGTCTAATCTAGTCTATGAATTACTCCTTGTGCACCAGAGCTACTAGTGATCAATAAAACATTGAATAGGAATCTAGAAGTAATATTTATGGTCTCCAAAAATATAAACTTGTGAATAAAGCCAGTGATCAGAAGATTAATACCTGAACGTTGGAAGAGGGAGACTAGGCTCCATCCAGATCCACTTAATGCTAGTTTGTTCAATTTTATCAATTGTTTTGTACGAATATTCATATCTTCTTATGCGTCAGATTAATCATCATCAAACAACATACAGAAGTGTGTCCCTCAATAAAAGTGATCGTGTGGCTTGTTACCGTGTGTTTATTTTGTGTTCTCTATTCCTCATACCTTGTTTTGTGCATGCAGCCTTCTATACCCAGTCAGTTAGAACTCACATTACCCAAGTTAATCCTGTAGAAAAACAGGGCATAACATTGGTGACAGCGGTGGGATTGGTGGGGGAAGAGTTATGTATAGAACATGGGTTATTGGTGGAGGACTGATGTACTGATTTGTGGTTGTTAACAGGACGAATTTGGGGAGTTTTGTCGGTGGCAGTCACGGTTTGTATAGAGGTTATATGGGATTGATGGGTTTGTCTGTCATGAGAGGGCGAGTCAAGTGTGGGGTTTTGAAGTTTTCTAGGGGTGTGAATTGTGTGGGGGTGGAAGGGAGCTACTGATGGAAAACTGTCACAAGGGAAATTTTGTTGGTTGTGGAATATCTGAGCATTTCTGGGGGCATGGGGAAAACATTGTTGGGTACATAGGTCGGCATTTTCCCTGGAAACATGTGTACATAAATATTTGGTAGAGTGGTTTTTACATACATCAGAGTCTGCCCTGGAAACATGGAAGGATTGATCCTGGACAGAGTTAGGAGAAATGGGGGGGTTACCGAGAGGGAGTTGCTTGGACTTGTCTTCTTTCGTTTGTTGAGGCATTTTTTGAACGAAATGAGTGATATTTTGAGAAAACTCTGGGCAAGGGGAGGGGATAGGAGTTACCTTAGTGCTAGCTGCAACTTAGTAATCCTGGCTCAGAGTTTGTTGAGGGTGGAGGTGTTTTTTCTTTTTGTGAATAGGTTTCTGCGTGATTGGTTTGTCAGAGGCTTTGGGTTGGATTTTTTCTTTTAATGAGATCAGCCTCTGGCCGCAGTCAACCTGGGCCTGGAGTTTTTGAAGGAGGTCAAGTCCAAGGAAACCATCGTAATGTTTACAGTGGGAGGAAAATACTGTGAACAGGTGATAACAACGAGCATGGGGGGCAGGAGTAGTTACTGACAGGGGCAAAGTGTCTCCTAGGAGATTTAAGTAGGTATCAGCAGCTGAGATTAGTTCTGATTTGGTAGGTAACAAGGGGCCAAATAGTCGGTGGTGTTGATTATAATAAGACTTGAACAAACATGACTTGGCAGCTCCCGTGTTGATTAACAAGCGGACAGGAATGTCCTTGATTTTGGCCATGTAGTAAATGGGGGCAGTGCGATCAGTTATGGCGTCCCCTGCCGAGGCCATCGTGGGCGGGGGGTACTTTAAAAATCCTGGGAGTCGGTATCTACCTCCTCCAGGGTTTCCTCGGTATCGTCTGAGGTCATGATAGGGGCTATTTCTCCGGTGTGCATTTCCTCCATTTCTTCCTCTTGTCCCAACTCCTCTTCATTTACAGAAATGCGAGGAGTAAAGGGGCGAGGTTTGGCAGAGTCACGAATTTGATGGAGGGCACACTGAGCACTACAGGCAGGGAAATCATAGGGGTTGATAATTACTATTGTAGTGTTTTTACTTTGGTAGGTGTTGTAGGTTCTGTTCCGGTTGAAGATTCTGCGTGGCTGGGTAGGTTGGAACCGGGGCCTACTGGGTTGGGGCTTGCCGGAAGGGTAGGTCGGTCTGTTGTGGAAGGATGAGGATGGGAAGGCATTCTTGGAGTTGAAGGTTTGAGCCTTGGGGTTTTGGTGGTCGAGGTGCTGCGGGTGCCTGGGACACTTCTTTATTACAGCGATTTGGGTGGGTGTTTCTGTGCGCACGGCCAAAATACGTCGGATCGTGATGAGATCTTTTTGATATCCGACGAAATCGTGCACATGGAAATGATCATTTACTGCTGAGGGCAATATTGATACAAGGTTGACCAGAATCTGCTGCTCTTGCTGGTTTCTGGTCAATGTGGGGAAAGACACTTTTATATGTTGGGCGATCTTATTCACTGTGGCATCTAGATCGCCTTCGAATTTAGTGTCTTGGATACGGGTGTGGGCCACGAAAACGCCCAGCGAAGGCTTAATGGCTTCTATCACTATTGGGCGAAATTCGTCCCATGTGAGAGCAGGGTGCACTTGGTAGGCAACCAGGGAAAGGGCTTTTCCCAGGTGCGTTAATGTCACGGCTATCTTTTCTGCGTCCGTGGTATAAATTAGGTCAAGTACGGGTTTCACTATGTCCATGAACATTTCGATCTCGTAAGTTTCCCCATCATAATGTGGGATGGGGATGTGAGAACGGTGCGCCATGATGTTATCGTGTTCTGGCTGTTCCAAACTTGCAATGCAATGCAACCTTTTATCCGAATCAAGAACCACCGCTGCCGCCAATGTTATGCCGGGTGTGAAGGGAATTCATGGTCTCCTGAAAACTCCCCAGGCCCACTTAGGGTCAACCTTTCCTGGTGCCTGGCGCGGGGCTCGAACCTCTGAAGGGAGTTTAACCCTCCTAAAAACCCACAGGTTTGAGATGCCTTGGGTGGGGTTCGAACCCTGGTTAGTGACCATGGCCCCTAGGTCAACCAGGCCCGCGCGCTAACCCACTGTACTACCACGGACGTACAAAAGTATAGTAACCTTAGTCCGATTTGTAAGAACCAGGTGATAGTCTCGTGGTGATTCACGTGATGAGTTTATTGGACTTCCCATCAACGACTATTTTACACTATACCTGACGTCAACTCGGGTAGTACATTATTGGGGTTGCACGATATTTTCGAGGGCATTACAATAACATTGAATAGGAATCTAGAAGTACTATTTATGGTCTCCAATATATAAACTTGTGAATAAAGCCATTGATCAGAAGATTAATACCTGAACGGTGGAAGAGGGAGACTAGGCTCCATCCAGATCCACTTAATGCTAGTTTGTTCAATTCTATCAATTGTCTTGTACGAATATTCATATCTTCTTATGCGTCACATTAATCATCATCAAACAACATACAGAAGTGTGTCCCTCAATAAAAGTGATCGTGTCTCTTGTTACCGTGTGTTTATTTTGTGTTCTCCATTCCTCATACCTTGTTTTGTGCATGCAGCCTTCTATACCCAGTCAGTTAGAACTCACATTACCCAAGTTAATCCTGTAGAAAAACAGGACATAACACTAATGATGCAAGGCCGTAGTGTGACATCTTCGACAATAAGGATTGATGCCAGACTCTATCAAATGCCTTTGATATATCCAGTGCTATTGTATGTGTTTCACCAAGTTGGTCTGTAGCTTGGTTGATTTGATGCATAAGAAGGCAAAGAATGTCTGCAGTTGATCGACATCGTCTAAAACCATATTGCCTATCACTGATTAATTTATTATTCTCAAGATGCTTAATTATGTGATTATTTAATATAATTTCAAAGACTTTACCAAGAGTGGAAGTTATAGCTATTGGTCTGTAGTTTGATGGATCTGAAGAGGCACCATTTTAGGAACTGGATGGATGTTTGCTTCTTTCCAGGGTACTGGGAAGCATGAGGTATGAGTACACAGACGGAATTTTTTTGCCAATACAGCACCAAGCAGCAATTCTTAAGTACCATTGGAGGAATTTCATCTGGACCAGGAGCCTTATCTACTGAGAGCTTCTGCAAAATAGTTTTGACATGTCTAGTGTGGATCTTAAGTGAGGAAATTTCAGGCGAATTAAAATTAAGTACAGGGACATCTTGATTTATTTCATCTAAGGTTGAGATGGTGGAGAAAATATCCACAAGAAGGTTAGCTTTACCTCGTGGGTCACTTACAAGATTGCCAGTCGGAGATTTTAATGGTGGCATGGATGAAGCAGTAGTGAAGTTGGATTTGAATGAGTTAAGAGTAGACCAAAATATTTTGTTATCATTTGGATTATTTAGGAGTTTATTTGGCTGCTTGTGGAGAAAGTTTGATTTAGTTAGGTTTAATACAGTTTTGGCATGATTTCTGATGTTTCTAAAGTAATTAAAGGCTTCATGTGTTTTTGATCTTGTGTATGCATTGTAGGCTATTGCTTTTTGTTCAGTTACTCTAGCACAATTATGGTCAAACCATTTAGGTGAATTAGATCTTGTACTGTACTTTTGATGAGGAATAAAAGTTTCCATTCCAATTTTTACAAAATCTTGTATGTGGCTCAAGGTGGAGTGTGCATCATTAGAAAAGAAAGAGGTCCAGGGAATATCAATACAGAAACCTTGAAGACCCTCCCAGTCTGCCCTATCGTAATGCCATTTAGTCACCAAAACAGGTTCAGAGTGGGAAGCTTACTGTTATGCCCTGTTTTTCTACAGGACTAACTTAGGTAATGTGAGTTCTAACTGACTGGGTATAGAAGGCTGCATGCAAAAAACAAGGTATGAGGAATAGAGAACACAGAATAAACACACGGTAACAAGACACACGATCACTTTTATTGAGGGACACACTTCTGTAGTTTTCTTGATGATGATAAATGTGAAGCATAAGAAGGTATGAATACAAGACAAATGATAGAATTGAACAACTAGCATTAAGTGGATCTGGATGGAGCCTAGTCTCCCACTTCCAACGTTCAGGTATTAATCTTCTGATCACTGGCTTTATTCACAAGTTGATATACTAGAGACCATAAATGTTACTTATAGATTCATATTCCCTATTAGATTTATCACTGGTAACTCTGGTGCACAAGTAGTAGTTCACAGACTAGATTAGACACACGTATTTTAGAGCACGGGAATTCTAGTAACCTCAGGGGGTACAAATCTAAGTTTTATATTCTTGTATCAGAAACACATAGAACGCAAATCAATGGGCGAACATCAAATATCACTAGGGTTTCACTGCTAGGTGATAATATCTGGATATATGAGTAATTACGAGAGTTAATATCGTCTGTTAATTAATAAACACTGATACGCTTAGCACTTCCTAATGGAATGGTTATATATGAATTATACTGGGGCAAAGATGTAGCCACTTCATAGAAATATTAATAAGCGAGTCTCTAAATAGCACTGGAACACTGTAGCACTGATAGAGTGAATCTTGGGTAGTATTTGATTGGTCTGGTCCTGGTTATCTTGCGTCTGTGATGTTGGGGGCTAACGACTGGTTCCGCAGCCGTCCAGATGGTCCATATGTAGAAAGTTCTCTTGGCGATCGTTGCTGGTTACACTCATATACCCTCTGGTTTCTAAACCTGAATCACAGATATTAGGATTTCCCTGTCAATCTGGATCGGAATGAACGCCAAGCGCATCTCACATCGATCGCTCAGCTTCCCGGCCTGTATGAAGGTTATAAGGTGCACGTAGATTTCTTTTGCGTGGACAGATCCTTCTATCTAAATCTGCCACGGAGTCTGCCGGCTCTGGAACTCAATTCTCAGGAACAAACAAATAGAGCTAGAGGTCAACTCTGGTGACCAACCACTGGTTGGTGTCTATCTTTCAACTGATTTTACTGGGGGCTGGAGCTTGGTTTATAGGTTCGGTTTTGGACCCTGTAGGCAATAGGGATCTCGAGTTTTGGTGGACTTATTTGAGCTCTCAATTGATACGGGAACTAGGTAAGGTGGTGATTACTGTTGTGGCACATGGCTGTATGGAGCCCCTATAATGTGAGATAACTGAGCCTTAGTAAGAGGTACTATTTTGGCTATACTGGAAGTAATTAGGGGAGAGAGACTGGATCTACTTTGCGAGGAGGTTTGGGACGTCTTTGATAGGAGCGTCTCTCTTAGATTGCTCAGTCTTCATTCTATGGTATAGCTGAGGTGCTAATTTGGTTATCGGAGTATGCAAGAAAGGTTAATGGGTTATTGTGGGTTAATAGAGGTTAGTAAAGGTGTTAGTCATACATGGTTAGTTCATTGATAGGAAGAATTCCTGTGCTACATGGCAATGACCCGGAAGTCAAAACAGAGGTCAGGTATACCTCCGCAGGGGTAGGGGTCTCCCTCCTCGGATGGGTGAAAAGGGTAGGTGCGCGTCCTCTCTCTGTGATGGTCGTCCGGGCGGCTGTGGCTGGGGGCTTGCCATATTACAAGTGTTTGTAATAACCCTCTGTTTATGAGACAGATGTGGGTGTTCGTAATACCAAAACCGGAGGTGCCTTGACCAGCTGGTTTAATTGGTTGGGTTGTTAACCCGGGAGCTGCGGGGAGACTCATAAGAGTTCCCCCGGCGGACTGCGGGGAGACTCTTAAGAGCAGAGCTTTTGAACGCGTACCAAAACCGCGCGTTTATAGCCAGGCGGCTGAAAATTGGTGTGGGTATAGTACTACATGTCAACTCTCGACACCACCCCGCCAAACGCTCGCCCCGCACTCGTGCAAGCACCATCGCGCCAGTAACCACGCACTAGTCATGGAGCCCACACGTCCCTCACGCTCGCTCCCTGATATCACAACCAGCCCTCCTTCTGGTGGTGTTAGCCGCCGTGGAAGGCAGAGGGTGGCTGCTAAAGACCCTAGCTACCAGTACGACACGCCCTACAGCTCGGAGGACGAAACACCGGACCCCAAAATACGAAAAACACGTGCAAGCACGAGAAAGGTACAGAGGTCATTGGTGTTTCGGGACACTGCCACCACGACCCAGGCCACTACTACCCCCACCACTGCCACCACTGCCACCCCTGCCACCGGTACCAGCGACGCAGGTGGCCGCCCAAGGGCTGCAGAACCTGCGGGGGCAGGAAAAATTAAAGGCACGGGCGTAGGGAAGAGAACCCGTACGCCAGCCACAGTGCCCCTACCACCACCACCACCACCAGCCGCCCCTGGCCCGGCTGCCCCTGCCGCCCCTGCTGCCCCTGCCTCCCCTGCCACCGGTACCAGCGACGCAGGAGGCCGCCCTAGGGCTGCAGAACCTGCGGGGGCAGGAAAAATTAAAGGCACGGGCGTAGGGGAGAGAACCCGTACGCCAGCCACAGTGCCCCTACCACCACCACCACCACCACCAGCCGCCCCTGGCCCGGCTGCCCCTGCCGCCCCTGCTGCCCTGCCACCGGTACCAGCGACGCAGGAGGCCGCCCAAGGGCTGCAGAACCTGCGGGGGCAGGAAAAATTAAAGGCACGGGTGTAGGGAAGAGAACCCGTACGCCAGCCACAGTGCCCCTACCACCACCACCACCACCAGCCGCCCCTGGCCCGGCTGCCCCTGCCGCCCCTGCTGCCCTGCCACCCCTGCCACCGGTACCAGCGACGCAGGAGGCCGCCCTAGGGCTGCAGAACCTGCGGGGGCAGGAAAAATTAAAGGCACGGGCGTAGGGAAGAGAACCCGTACGCCAGCCACAGTGCCCCTACCACCACCACCACCACCACCAGCCGCCCCTGGCCCGGCTGCCCCTGCCGCCCTTGCTGCCCCTGCCGCCCCTGCCGCCCTTGCCCAAGGAACAGGGAAGGGGAAGGGGAAGGGGAAAGGGAAAGGGAGAGGGAAAGCGACTGCTGGCCCTGGTGTCCCTGCCGGCCCTGCTGCCCCTGTTGCCCCTGCTGCCCCTGCCGCCCATGCCGCCCCTGCCCAAGGAACAGAGAGAAGGGCGACAGGCACCACCATCATCTTGCCATCAAGGCCACGCACCACTGCTGCCCCTGCCGCCGCCCCTGCCGCCGCCCCTGCCACCGCCTCTGCTGTCCCTGTCCATAAGACTCCCGCACGTGCAAAAGTGACCCGGAAAACTCTAACACCATCAAAGCATGCTGCCCTGCTGTTTGATGGTGATTCGCAGGACATTGGCAGCCCAGGTTTCGACGACGAAGCCCTAGCACGGGACCAAGGGTGGGGGGATTTGGGAGTGGACAGTAGGAGTGAGTCCGACGTCGGTGACGAAAATGAGGAAGGGCATAGTCTGTCAAGTGAAGAGGAGGGTGATGATGATGAAGTGCTGTATCGCGACCATGGAAGCGATATTTCAGACGATGAAGCAGACGCAGACGACATTCCGATCCCTGAGCTGCCTTCGTTCGATTGGTCTGACGGGGTCAATTTTGTACCTGACGTGCCCCAGTTCAATCCTGGGACGTCAGGAACAACTGACGACTGGCCCTGTGACGATCAAGCGAACAAAAGCGACTTCTTCCTCGCTTTTTTCGACATGGAGGTAATGACGTACATCGTTGCCCAAACAAACGCCTACTACAGGTGGGTGTTTGGCAGATTGGACGTCCTTTCTCCAAAAGCGAGAATACGAGGTTGGGTGGATACGACTGTGGAAGAATTTCTGACGTTCTTTGCCTTGTTGTTCCTCATGCCTCTGATCAAGAAGCATGTGTTGCAACACTATTGGAAGCACGACCCTCTCATCGCCACCCCAACTTTCAATAAGTTCATGACTCGTGACAGATTTTTGTTGCTGCTAAGATTTATGCACTTTGCAGACAACGAAAATCCTAACAGGATTGACAGGATATGGAAAGTTCGGGATGTGTTCACCATGTTGTTGGAGAGGTATAGGAAATACTTTACCCCTTCCTCAATTGGTGATTGATGAGTCGCTCGTGCTCTTCAAAGGACGTCTTGTTTTCAAGCAGTATATCCCCTTGAAAAGGCATAGGTTCGGAATCAAGCTCTTCGTTTTGTGTGACTGCGAAACTGGAATAGTGCTTGACATGATTGTGTACACAGGCACTGACATTGACATACCGAAAGCCGCTGCCAATGACCCCATGGGCATGTCAGGTGCCATCGTCAGGAAAATGTTGGCACCTTACCTGGGCAAAGGCCACATCATCTACACTGACAACTGGTATACTTCTCCTGCTCTCTGCCAGTTTCTTCATGACAACCAAACGGGGTCATGTGGGACTGTCAGAAAGACAAGAAAGTTTATGCCAAAGTTCACAGGTAATGTCATTCCTCTCACAGATGCCTCCTCCAGTGACACACCTTCAGAAGACGACCTGGCCCAGGAACACCGCGAGAGGCATGTGCGAAGAAGGCGACGAAAGGGGCAGAAATACAAGCAGCTCGAGAAGTGTGGGAAACTGATAGCCCTGAAGTGGAAGGATAAGCGAGACGTCCACCTGCTTTCCACCGTCCACACAGGTGCCCAGATGGATTCTGTCAAAATCCACTACCGAACCAGGAAGACAATCTACAAGCCCGACATGGTAGTGGACTACACTAAAAACATGCGCCTGGTGGACAAGTCTGACTGTCAGCTGTCAGGCGTTGAGTGTCTGAGGAAGACTGTGAAGTGGTATCACAAGCTCTTCCTCCACCTAGTTGATATAACGATGCTCAACGCCTACAACTTGTGGTTGGTGAAAAACGATATGGCCCCAAACCAGAAGCTGAAATTCCGGGAGTTCGTCTACAATGTCTCATACCAACTCCTGGATAAGTATGGCACCACCATTCACAGACGTACGGCATGGCGTGGGGATCACGTTCCTGACCGCATCGAGCTGGGTGTCGAAAGACACTACCCCATCAACACTGAGATACTTGGCACTCGTTACAGGCAGGCGCAGTGCACCGTCTGCAGCTCCAGTGTCAGGAAACCCCATGTCACCAAAAGAGTCACCTCAATGTGCGCCGAGTGCAAAGTTCCACTCTGCCTGGGTGACTGCTTCAGGGACTACCACACCTTCAAGAATTATTGAGTGTCGCCCTGCCCTGCCCTGCCCTGGACTCGCCCCGTGCCCTGCCCTGGACTCGCCCCCTGCCCCGCCCTGTCCTGGACTCGCGCCCTACCTTACTTGACCTGACCTAATTGATCACGCTACCTCATAATGTAACATATATATTATATAATGTATAAGTTCCAAAGATGTCCCTGTGATATAGCTTTTACATTATATAATTGTATGTTTCATTATTTAGTTTATAAGTTTCAAAGATTTACATGTAATATGCCTTATTTTTTAGTATATCAATATATATGTTTGTTATTAGCCAAAGTAATGTGTATATAATTATTTTCTTACCTCAAATGAATTGTACAAAAATAAATATGTTTCAATAAATCCTGTCAAACCTACTAAGATAATAAAAAAAACAATAAAAAAAAAAAAAAAAACAAGGTCATGTCATTGTATTCTTACAATATGATATATTCTATGAATATTTCATATTGTTTGAATACAATGGCATGATCTTGTAAAAAAAAAAAATTTATCAAAAATTTTCTAGACAATATAAAACCTTCTCATAACCCCCTCCTGGATTCGATCACACAACCCTACCACACTTTGAGTTTTCCAGTCCGCGACCTTACCAACCATGCCACAGGAGCTCATACCAAATATCACTCAAAACTTCGTGTCTACAATCGAAATGACAATATAAAAAAAAACATGAATTATCCCACCAATTTACGTTTGTAAATTGATGGGATTATCAATTATATCATGCAAAGGTTTATAAAAGTTTGTCTCTGTCAAGAATTAGTAATTATATAACTTTATTCTGTCAAAAATTGCCCAAACACTCAGCAAAATTGCCCCTCTCAGTGCGACTCCACTCATTTTCACACGGTCAAGCGGTGACCCTTGCTGCTCCTTTATGCCCCAGCTACACCAGCAACAGCAGCTCTGTCTGGGAACAAAATTTGTATAAATACAATAATGGATAAAATACTCTTCACAAATACATTTGTATTGTATAATATTGTAAATAAAAAAGAATAATAACTGTGTGGGTGTCGAAAATTGCTCAACCAGCTTTCTTATGTCTCGCCTACGCGCGTATATTGGATTATACATAGTCATGACTGTCATACAAATAATTGCAGTAGGTCTCGAATATACATTTAGATTGCATATTACTTGGAAATAAATAAGTAAACGTTTCTCTGGTGGCAATCTACCCTTTCGCAAGAGTAAGGAGACACCAGTCTATATTTAGCCCTTTATCACAAAAGGCAATCTGCCTGTGTTTACTCACCACCGTCGCTGGTGGTCTATAATATAGTACTTTATTTACAGTCAATGGCCTACATGTTTCTGTGGTACTTCACATGTGTCTAAAATGCAATGTCTGCTTGCATAAAAATGCAATTCTGAAGTCCATTTATACGTACGACATACGCATGTCTCAGTTTCTATCTCTCTCTCTCCATTCCTGACTCATGTTATTGTAGACCTGTTGGTGGCAACGAACACCAGACATCTGGTAGACATAAGGTTCAAAATACCAAGACATCAATACGCCTCGGGCGCCTCCACAATTATCACAAAGCTGATTATCTATCTAGAGATCTGCCTGACTTCCATCTCTCCACGACTCACTCACTCACTCACTCACTGCACCCCTGCATGCCTCCCTCCCACCCACCCACCCCCAACCCACCCTTTCAGGCTTCCGTCTGCTAGAAACACATTCACAATTTGCGTAAATATCGCATCAATTGGGCTATATGCGGTATATTCCTTGTTATATAGGACGCCTACATACGTACACGTCTTTATTATAGCATGACAGTGCTCTAAATACAAGATTTACGTGATATTTATGGCGTAACACACCCTCTCCCCTTTCATTCCCAGCACAACTCACTCACACCTTGGTTCACGCATAGCAACTCATTGATAATGTGCGTAAATATCGCATGAATTGGTCTATATGCGGTATATATTTTGATATATGGCACGTATACATACGTACAAGTCTGTATTATAGCATGACAGTGCTCTACGTACAAGATATACGTGATATGTATGGCGTAAACCACACTCTCAGCTCATAAATTGCCGCCAAACCTCCAACACATCTTCATTCCCGCCTAAAAATTCTCTTATAATTCTCTTATATATTGCAATTTTTGGTCACTATGAGGCATATTCATTGTTATATGGGTGGCCTACACACGTATACATACTGTAAATAGCCTAAAAGGGCTCAAAAAAGGAGATATACGTGATAATACGCGGTAACCCACCCCTTCCTCCCTCTCCTTCTATCCCCTGGGCGCGTGAAAATTCGGCAGGGAAATCTCACCGCTCGATGAAAATCTAGCCGCGCGGTGCCATTCGCTCCACATTTTTCAACTACGGACCGTTCCCCCACCCCCCTCAGACATTTTTTGGGGGGTCAAATATATATGGGCCGATGCACGCAAACATTCCCTACACGATGATGTACTTTTTATCGAAATTGGCAATAGGTCCCAAAATCATCATAGGTGCGCACAGTCTTACCCTGTAGAAAACCCCCTGTGCACCGCGGAGAGGTTAATTGCATGGTTTGTTGGATGTGGTGGAGACTGGGTTACTAACTCTGCCACATTTATCTGGAAGTATGGCAATAGAAGTTAGTCACTGGCGAGACGGCTAGCCTCGCACTGACGATCATTTGGTACAGGGTTGTGAATGGGTTGTGAGGGAATAGATGGCATGCAAAGGGTTAGTAAAGTCTAATGGTGTTCCTTCCTACTGGGGGAAGGTAGGCTGGATAGGAGTATATATACAAAAGGTTTGAGAATGTTAGTAACGGAAAAGCTAAGGATATTCAGGGGTATGGTGGAGAGGCTAGGTTAGGAGGGAGTGGAGGAGCGTGGGGGTTAACGAGAGGGAGAGGGTTTAGGGGGGCTACGTGGAAGTTTGACCCTAAGGTCTCTGGGCGTAGGGGTGGCATTAGGCTACAGTTGGTATCTTAGACTGGGGGTTACCGACAGGGAAGGTAGGGTAATCAAACGCTACCGGGGGATGAGCAATAGGTGGTGGTATATGAGTCTGGAAATTATAGAATCATGTGGACTGTGGGGAAGATGAGGTTAGCTGTAGGTGTGTGCTTGACTGTGGATAAAAGTAGAGAAAAACATAGTGTACTCTTACTCGTCAATACGAGGGGTTATGGACACTATTAGTCGACACGATTTCTTGCTGATCTAGTTGTCCCTGGGAACTGAGTTTTCTATGAAATATATACCAAAGAAAGCGGCAGTTCGTTGGGGTAGCTTCGTTATTGTTTCATGGTAGATATGCGTCGAGACAATGGTAAAAGAGGTTTATCGATACAATCTCTGGTTAGAATTGGGCAATACAGGAACAATGGAATTTCCTATACCATCTCCTCTGTGCAGGAATATATTTAATAGATCTGGCAAGATAGGGCAGGCGTAATGGTTGCATGATGGTGTACCCGTGGGTATTATAGTTTCTTATCAATTATGACATGGGGGTGTTACATCCCTCGCCACTGTGAAGCTTCGAGAGTTTCTGCTGTGCTCGACCCCTTTCGACTCTCTATAGCTCGGAACTCTGAGTTGTTTTGTTGTGCCAGCCAGGGTCGAATATGACGTCTCAGTTGAGTGCGTCAATTGATTCATTTTGTATATTATTTAATGTTCTTCATAATAGATGGCGCTGTACTTGCCAATCTTCTGTTTTCTAGTTACCTTTCTGTACGTGTATAAGGGGTTCAGGCTGTGACGGAGGGTGTTGTAATTCCTCTTGAATTCATATGCAATCAGTATATACTCAACCAGCGTCTTGGATATATCGGCTCCTGGAGATTTGTGTGGAGGTGTTATCCTGTATTGTGTGCTACTAAATACCGCTAGCTGTGCTGATAACCAGGGAGTAGTGTCTTGTCTGTCATAGCCTGATTCCTATTATTACGTGTGTCATTAGTTTACATTAGTATATAAGGTTCTTTTCTTTTTCCTTTATTTTTGTTTGTTTGTTCATAGAGATAAATTATTATAATTTATATATTAATATTCATATAAATATATTATTTTCCTTTTAATCTAGTTACTTGCAATTCTTTATATAATATAGACTCCTTTCTTTTATAATTAATTATATATATATATATATATTAAAATTATCTTTATTTTTCCTAACCATCATATTATGTGCATTAGTTTGGTACAAAGGGGTTAGTGGTGTGGTCAAGTTTATAAGATCAAAGTGGCTTATGATATAACTTACATAAATAAACTGCTATATAAACTATAACTACCATCTCTAAAATAGACTACTGAGTCTTGGCAATAGTCTGTTAAACAGACTATTACTCTCCTAACTGAATTCACTTCTAATCTATTCAGTCTAGTGTGACAATTTGGGAGTTACCATACCCGTAGTGCTTACCAGGCCTAATTAAAACTCCTCATAACTTCCGGGTTGTAACAAATGGGGGCCTGACCGGGATTTGTTTTTGCCATTTTACTTGACTTCCATTGCTGACTTCCGTTACCTTACTGATCATATATTTGTAATTTAATTGATATTTTATACCACGTCGTAAAGGAATCTTGACTATTAGATCTCTTGTTTTCTTGCTTATGTTGTTTAAATATTCATTCCTATCTATAATTTGGTTTGTACAACAAGGTAAGATTACAAAAGTAGCTCTCCCTCACAATTACAGGGAACGTTGATACATAATACTAGGATGTGTTCAGGCGCTCATCTCATTCCTCATACTCCTTCATACTTGTATCACCTTTGGCAGACGGTACCAAGTATATCCTAGAGTATCTCGTGATAGATTACAAATCATCACTGGTCATCCCCTGAGTCACCCTTAAATGATTTATTTCAGAGTAGGACTGACCTCATCATATGTCAACCATAGAACAATATAACTATAGGTTAGACCATACACGATTACTATAATTCCTAATCTTAGAAGTATTGATGAGCCATAGTCTCTCATACTTCTTATCCTCTCTCTATAGAATCGTGTGTCCGTGTATCACTGCTGAACAGGTCTCCTTTGATAAAGTAATGGTAGCTTTGTCTTGGGTTTCTTTCTGCCCTCAATTAACGTAGTTTAATAGGGAGTTCACATTAAAATCAAAACTAGATTGATATTTAAATGTCCCTCTACCTGTATCATGATGTACACGTCTATACTAGGCAGATCAAAATTCTCCTAGATATCTATAATCTCACCTATGCATGTCAACTCATCTCTTGATTCCCAGCGGAACGAGAGTCATTCCCCGCCTGTTATCTCGTGACTATCCCAACCTTGGTACAGATTAAAGGGTAATTTTCTCTTCCGAGTATTCTGTAGTTACGCTTAGACATGACGGAACCTTTTAACTTAAAAAACTTTTGTAATGAGCCTTCCATTAGTCTTCTCAGGGATCGAGTGATTTCGAAAGACCAGTGGAAGTATATGGCCATCACCTTTGACATTCCTTTTGAAAGTTCCCACACCAAAGAACAAATAAAAAACCTTGTCATAGAAGGCTTGGTTAAGAGACAACATTTACCTCCAGAAGCTATAGATGAATTCACACCCATGACTTCTACGACGCAGTTGTCTCTCCAGTCTGACTCTGATGATAGCCAAGCGGATAAAGTTCTTCCACCACCTCCAGCGCACTATCTTGAAGAGAGACTTGCCTTAGAAAAACTCAAACTTCAATATGAATATGAATTTGAACAAATCAAACTTGAGAAGAACCAGGAACTTGAACGAGCCAAACTTGAAGAAAGAGAGAAGGACCGGGAACATGAACGAGTCAAACTTGAGAAGAACCAGGAACTTGAACGAGTCAAACTTGAGAAGAACCAGGAACTTGAACGAGCCAAACTTGAAGAAAGAGAGAAGGACCGGGAACATGAACGAGTCAAACTTGAGAAGGACCGGGAACTTGAACGAGCCAAACTTGAAAAAAGAGAGAAGGATCGGGAACTTGAACAAGCCAAACTTCATCAACAAAGTATATCTCACCAGAAGCCGACGACTCTTAACTTGGCTAAGAACATCCCACTACTACCAACTTTTCACGAGGATGATCCTGATGCTTTTTTCGTCACCTTCGAGAAGACAGCCCAGCATCTTCAGTGGGAGAAGCAGGAATGGCCTTGGTTACTACAACCTAAGTTGGTGGGTAGGGCTTCCACTGTTTTTTTCGAATCTGGAAACCTTTGATGATTACGAGTTTGTTAAGAAGGCCATACTTGATGCCTATGCAGTCACCCCTGATAGTTATCGTAAAAAGTTTCGTAACTATGCTAAACCTGAAAAACACACCTTCTTGGAGTTTGCTAGGGAGAAGTTCCGCCTGTGTAAGAAGTGGCTAGACACCTCTGATATCACTACATATGCTAAGCTAGTTAATTGTGTTGTTTTGGAGGAATGGAAGAGGAAGTTACCATTTAGTTTGTTAGTTTACCTAGAAGAGAAGGGAGAGACAAGCTTGATCAAAGCAGCACAGCTGGCGGATGTGTATGCACTTATCCACAGGAATCTCCATTGCAAAGATAAATCCAGGACCCTTAATGTAAAATCATCCTCTAACTATAACCCTGTGAATGTGGCTGGTGGACAACAGAGATCTCCTAAGTTCAATAGGAAAATGAATAGCACTACTGATTTCTGTACCTATTGTAAGCAGTCAGGTCATGATATCTTGAATTGTCAACACCCTAAATAGTGTAGGACTTCATCTGCATATAAACTTACTCTCACAACATCTAAGAATAATCCTACACAAAAAAAAACAGGAACATCTAATGAGAGACCTATCACATGTGTTGCTACTAATTCTCCTAAAGATGTATTATCTGCATTCAAGGTATCAGGTACTGTCTCTACAGGTAAGGGTTTTCCCCAATATCCAGTTACCATTCTTAGGGATACAGGGTCAGCTCAGAGTATATTGTGCAATTTACCATCAGTAGAACACACATTCACTGGGGAAAAAATTAAACTACTATCTCTAGATGCAGGCAAAGGAGCACCTATTGCTAAAGTGGTGCTAGACAGTGGATTACTCAAAGGGGAGGTAAAAGTAGCCATTCGTGATAAGATCCCTGTTGCTGGTGTGACTTTTCTTCTGGGGAATGATTTGGCAGGGAACGGTCTGATTCCAGAATTGGTCCTGTCAAACAAACCCATGGAGAGGAGTCCCACTGAGCCACTCGATCAAAAACATCCTCATGTCTTCCCCGTATGTGCAGTTACCCGCTCACAAACTGTTACTGCTCCTTGCCCAAACCTATCCTTGCCATCACCTTGTGATAACTTATTATATCAGAATCTGAGCAAGGATAATCTGATTCAGGCTCAAGAGATAGATCCTACACTAGCTAAAATCAGACATGTAGCAGACACACCCACTGCAGGAAAAAACCCATGTTTTTACTATCATGAAAGTGTGCTTATGAGAAGTTTCCATCCTCCAGATAAGGCTGATGCTGATACCTGGTCCACTGTTCATCAAGTAGTCATTCCCACTTCTATTCGCAGTTTGTTATGGAATTGGCTCATGACGGTTTAGCGGGACATTTGGGACAACAAAATACATATAAAAAGGTACTTGCTCATTTTTACTGGCCAGGAGTCACGAAGGACGTTTCCCAGTATGTTAAGACCTGTCATACATGCCAAATCGCAGGTAAGCCTAATGAAGTCATTCCCCCTGCTCCTCTTAAGCCAATTCCTGTCACTACTGAGCCGTTTGAGCGCATTGTTATAGATTGTGTTGGACCTCTTCCCAGGACTAAGAAAGGTAATCAGTATCTCCTTACTGTCATGGACACTTCTACTAGGTACCCTGAGGCTTACCCTCTGAAGGACATAAAGGCTGGACAAGTGGTAAAACACTTACTGCACCTCTTTAGTAGGGTGGGTATTCCTAAAGACATTCAACTTGATCAAGGTACAAATTTTACAAGTAAGATGATGTCAGAAATCATGAAAGAGTTGAATATTCACCACCATTTTGCCACAGCCTACCATCCACAGTCCCAGGGTTGCCTTGAAAGATTTCACCAGAGCTTTAAGTCACTTATTAAAAAATATTGCATTGAAACTGAGAAGGACTGGGATGAAAACATAGACTTTCTCCTGTTTGCCATAAGAGAATGCCCACAAGAATCACTAGGCCACTCACCCTTCGAGCTCTTGTATGGTCGCCAAATTAGGGGCCCTCTTAACCCATAACTATCGGCGCGCAACATAAGTCGAGTATAATAAATCTGGACTATCTGGCGGCGCTCGACATAGGTCGTGTGGCAATTTCAGCACGTAATGTTGCTGAGAGAGAGAGACAAGTGACAGGAGTAGCGAGCGTATGACTGCTCCAGACCACCGCGGCGAACACTGACACGAATCCCACCTCCTCCCTCCCTCTCACCATATACGGAATTGTATGGGGAAAGTGCCGAATTACATGCTTTTTGCCCTCGCGTTGCGCGGTTGTTGCAAGAAAACTAGCCATCATAAAAGGATCGTTATGGTGTCATTGGAAAGCTCTGTTTATGCCCTTTCAGGGATAGATACTTGTTTTACGCTCTGGGTCTTATTTAGGCATGAAAATGATCACGTAAACAGCCCTATTTTGGGTAAAAACACCCCGCTGGTGGCTACATATTATATACCGCCTAGGCCGCTCGTAAGGTGTTAAAGTACTTAAAGATGTTTGGTTTAAGACTGTTTCTGATCACCCTCTACGCACAGCTTCTGAGTACATCAATTCTTTGAAGCTGAAACTATCTTCTGTGCGTGCTCTAGCTTTGGAAAATCTTGAACGTAGTCAGTCAAAAATGAAGTACATTTATGATTCTAAAACTAAACCTCGTGTATTCTCTACAGGTGACAGGGTTCTGTTGTTTCTACCCATTCCAGGTCATGCCTTGAAAAGTAAGTACTCTGGTCCTTATATAGTCTCTCAGAAATTGACACCACTCAACTATGTTATTCAAACTCCAGATAGACGGAGAGCTCAACAACTAGTTCACATCAATCAAATCAAACCATATTATGAAAGGTCTTTAGAGGATGATTCAATTCTTGTAACCAATTCTGAAAATGTACATCCTGGTAGACCTGATATAATTGAGGGTACTGACATTCCATCACCTATAGGAAATCCTAAAAACAGTCTGGTCTTGCTCCATTTAGATGATTACCTCCCTGGCACTACATCATCTCAGAAGGCAGATCTTAAATTGTTACTCCTAAAGTATCCCTCAATTACTTCAGATGTCCCAGGGTTTTATAACTCACAACAGCATGATGTCATTCTAACATCTGATATGGTTAAACCTATTAAGCAACAACCATATAGGCTAAACCCCCAGAAGCAGTTGATCATGAAGAAAGAAATTGACTTTATGTTGGAGAATGACCTGATAGAAGAGAGTTGCTCTCCTTGGGCTTCACCCAGTCTGTTGGTCCCTAAATCTGATGGTAGCAGTAGACTTTGCACAGATTACCGTAAGCTCAATAAGGTCACTGTACCTGATGCTTTCCCTCTGCCTCGTATTGATGATTTAGTTGATAAGGTGGGTAGGGCTAAATTTGTTTCTACTATTGACCTTCAGAAAGGTTATTATCAGATAGGTATGACAGACAGGGCTCAAATCACTTCAGCATTCACCACCCCTTTTTGGTCTCTATCAATATAATGTAATGCCATTCGGAATGATCAATGCTCCCGCCACTTTCCAACGAATCATGTCCCATACTATTCTTGGTTTAGTTGGCGTAGACTGCTACTTGGATGACATTGTTGTAATTGCAGAAACGTGGCCTGAGCATCTGGTACGGCTGGAGATGCTGCTCTCTCGTCTCTCCCAGGCTGGCCTCACCATCAACCTTGCGAAATCCTGTTTTGGCCGGGCCACGGTCACTTATCTCGGCCATGTGGTGGGCCAAGGCATGGCGCGCCCGAAGTCCGCCAACATCGAGAGCATCTTGGACTATCCCCATCCTAAGGACCGCAAGTCTCTGGTGAGGTTCCTGGGTATGTGTGGCTTTTACCGGAGATTCTACAGCAACTTTGCCACTATTGCCGCCCCTCTCACCGACCTAACCAGCACGAAGGTGGCGTTTGTGTGGTCCCCCGCGTGTATGGCAGCCTTCCACCACCTGAAGACTCTGCTGTCCACCTACCCAGTGCTCCGTGCCCATGATCCTGCCAAACCTTATCAACTGCAGGTAGACGCCAGTGGTGAGGGTGTTGGAGCCGTCCTCCTACAGTACCATGAAGATATCCTCCACCCAGTCTCTTATTTCTCCACAAAGTTGAAAAGACATCAGCGAGGGTACTCTACTGTGGAGAAGGATGCTTTGGCTCTGGTCCTGGCAATAAAGAAATTTGATTGTTACCTTTCTCAGCATTCGCCCCACATTGACGTGTATACGGATCATAACCCTCTTACTTTCATTGACCGTATGAAGAACAACAATCAACGGATTTTAAGATGGGCTCTACAGCTTCAGGAGTACCAACTGGTTGTGCGTCACATACGAGGAGTTGACAATCGGATCGCTGACACACTGTCAAGGGACCTACCACCCTCCTTTCAGTCGGCTTCTTGTGCTTCTTCGCCCTCCTCTCCCTGTTCGGAGGTCTTCCAGGGGGAGGTGTTACATCCCTCGCCACTGTGAAGCTTCGAGAGTTTCTGCTGTGCTCGACCCCTTTCGACTCTCTATAGCTCGGAACTCTGAGTTGTTTTGTTGTGCCAGCCAGGGTCGACTATGACGTTCCAGTTGAGTGCGTCAATTGATTCATTTTGTATATTATTTAATGTTCTTCATAATAGATGGCGCTGTACTTGCCAATCTTTTGTTTTCTAGTTACCTTTCTGTACGTGTATAAGGGGTTCAGGCTGTGACGGAGGGTGTTGTAATTCCTCTTGAATTCATATGCAATCAGTATATACTCAACCAGCGTCTTGGATATATCGGCTCCTGGAGATTTGTGTGGAGGTGTTATCCTGTATTGTGTGCTACTAAATACCGCTAGCTGTGCTGATAACCAGGGAGTAGTGTCTTGTCTGTCATAGCCTGATTCCTATTATTACGTGTGTCATTAGTTTACATTAGTATATAAGGTTCTTTTCTTTTTTTCCTTTTTTTTGTTTGTTTGTTCATAGAGATAAATTATTATAATTTATATATTAATATTCATATAAATATATTATTTTCCTTTTAATCTAGTTACTTGCAATTCTTTATATAATATAGACTCCTTTCTTTTATAATTAATTATATATATATATATATATATATTAAAATTATCTTTATATTTCCTAACCATCATATTATGTGCATTAGTTTGGTACAAAGGGGTTAGTGGTGTGGTCAAGTTTATAAGATCAAAGTGGCTTATGATATAATAACTTACATAAATAAACTGCTATATAAACTATAACTACCATCTCTAAAATAGACTACTGAGTCTTGGCATAAGTCTGTTAATTAAACAGACTATTACTCTCCTCACTGAATTCACTTCTAATCTATTCAGTCTAGTGTGACAATTTGGGAGTTACCATACCCGTAGTGCTTACCAGGCCTAATTAAAACTCTTCATAACTTCCGGGTTGTAACAGGGGTTAATGCTATTACTTCTCGGATGGAAGAACATGCATAGATTTATGGGGGCGGTTGGTCTTCAGAAACTTGGTCTGGCAAGACAAGGTATTTTAGAGGGGTTAACATATTACTTCTCGGATGGAAGAACATACATAGATTTATGGGGGCGGTTGGTCTTCAGAAACTTAGTCTGGCAAGACAGGGGTTACCATATTACTTCTCGGATGGAAGAACATACATAGATTTATGGGGGCGGTTGGTCTTCAGAAACTTAGTCTGGCAAGACAAGGTATTTTAGGGCATGTTGATATTGATATCTTAATTAGGGACAGGGCATGGGTGTATTAAATTAAGGTGTATTCATGTTCATCATCATGTAGGTAGAGTCTGGAGGGTAAGAGGTGTAGCACACGAGGGGTAGTGGATACGCGAGGTGGGGGAAGGGTCAGTGGTTAGAAGCGATAGGCAGGTGTGGTTTGGAGCTGCTTAGCCCTGCGGGCTTCGGCCTGTCTGAACTGGTTGGCTTGGTCACCTGGTCCTTTCGTTCTGTGGGCCTTTCCTTCGGGTATCTCTGTTCCCGTTTCTTTGTTGTTCTCGCTCGTGGCTTCCGTGGTGGGCTTCTCGTTCTGGGGCATTTTACTTCCCTCTCCTTGGTTGTAGGCTCGTCCTCGAGCCTCAAGGGTGAAGTAAAGAGAAGTATAGTGATGGTGGGTCATTTGGAGAGTGTGTAGAAGGTCCCACCAGGCAAAAGAGCGAGGGTCAGGTTTCTTGTGCAGGTCTATGTAGACCTGTAGGAATGTGTCTTCGGTGTTGTGGAGGGCGGCTGCCCGGGCTTGATGTGGCCGTTGTAGACGGGCTGAGCGTCCTGTGGACGTTTTTAATTTAACCCTTATTTAGCGGCGAGCAACATAAGTAGAGTTAAATAAAGCTGGACTATGTGGCGGCGCTCGACATAACTCGAGTGGCAATTTCAGCACGTGGGGGTGAGAGAGGAGACAAGTGGTGGCAGGAGACTAGCGAGCGTATGCTCCAGCCACCGCGGCGAACCTACTGACACAAATCTTCCCCTCCCCTCTCGCTACATACTCAATGTACTGAAAGTACCGAATTACCTGCTTTTTGCACTTCGCGTTGCACGGTTATTGCAAGAAAACTATCCATCAAGGATAGTTAGGTGTCATTCGAAAGCTGTTTATGCCCTTTCAGGGATAGGTACTTGTTTTACGTTCTGGGTCTTTTAGGCATGAATCACGTAAACAGCCCTATTTTGGCTAAAAACACCCCGCTGTGCGGTACACATAAATAAACCGCATAGGCCGCTCGTAAGGTGTTAATATGTCTTATGAACGGTGTGTATTCGTCCTCAGTGGGGGTAGGGACGGGAGCGACGAATGGTGTGGATGTGTTCATGGTGGAGGTCAGGTATTGAGTGAGGTGTATGGGACTGACAGGAGGCCTCTTCTGTGTGGTGAAGGGGTTAACAACTGAAGGGGAGGGACTAATGTGTGAAGGCAGAGCTGGGGGTGAAGGGGGGATATGTTTTTGGGGTTGTCTTGGGTGGTGTTGCAGGCTGGGAAAATATATGGAGGCAATGTGCAATATTGGTTTAGGTAAGGTGCGTGATGGAGGTGTGTGAGAAAGAGGGTGTGTGTGTGTTGTGTGGCTTGGGCTTTTAGTGGAAGAAAGGGTTTTTGTTTTTACATAACTGTCTTCAAATCTGATGGGTCTGTTGATGATTCTACTTTTTGAGGTTCTGGTGGGAAGGTAGATTTTTGTAGTGGGACTTGAGTCGCTCGACGATGTTTTATATTGAGGGGAAGAACGCTTTACAGGTGGAGGGCATTTAGTGGGGGTGATGTAGGGTGTTATTCGAGAGGTAGATGCGTGTGGAGGTGTTTGTCGAGTGAGGGTGGTAGGAGGAATGGGAGAGGATTGGGTGGGGGTATTGATGGGGGTTCTCGGAGGGGCGACTTTGTGGGGGATTTAAGTGGGGGTGTGGAGGTCGAGTACGTCATTTTGGAGGGGCTTTGGTTGGGAGTTACTTGTGTGGTAGACGTGGTGGGTGAGGAGGGGTTGGTCGTTGGCATAGGGTAGTCTTTAGGGGGAGTTGGTTGGGGGTTTTAATGAGATGATGAGGTTGGTTGATGCGTGGGTGGGGTCGCAGGGATAGTGGAGGGGAAAGGGGTGGATGCGGGGGAGGCTAGACGAGTGGGTAGTGAGGGGAGGTTTAATTTGGAGGGTTGGGGGTAGGAAAGTGTGTTGGGTGCGTTCTTTGGTGGGATTGGTGATTTGATGGTGGTGGAAATAGGTGGGTTTGTGGGTGTTTCGTGGGCGCGGCATGTCTAGTAGGTCATTCGGGGTGATGAGGTGGGGGTTGAAGGGGAAGGTATTTGCTCTCGTGGGAGGGTGGGGGTGGTTATTTTTGGAATATAGTTAGAGGGGTGATGGTGTTTGCTTGTGATTATTCGTCTTCTTTCCCTTTGTGGAGGAGAATTCGACGAAGAAGAAGAGGAGGAGGAGGATAGTGGTCTGGCAGCTCTACGGAACTTTGTTATCAGGGTGTGTTTTCTGGAGGGTTTAAAGGATTTCAGTCGTGGGCGTAAGTTGTAGCGTGAGGTGACTGGGGTAGGTTGTGTGGTGTGGTTGGGTGTGTACTTGGTTTTAGGTGGGGGTGGTGGTTTTCTTACTGTGGTGCCTGGCGGAGGTACTTCAGGGCTAGACGGGAGGGTTTCTGTTGTGGTCGGGGCTGTGGGTGGAGGTTTTCGTACTGTGATATTTTGGGGAGGTACTTGACTATCAGAAGTGAAGGAATTGGTCATGGTGGAGGAAGGTGTGATAGTGGGGGCTTGGGGTTTGTGGAGGTTAGTTTGGGGGGTATGTTGAGGAATGATTGGCAGGTTCTGTGCTGGAGGGTTTAGGCCTTTAGGGGTTTGTAGGGGAACCTTCATAGCCTGAGTGGGAGGGGTAGTAGGGGTGTTCAATTCAGGGTCGGACGTGTGGGGTGGGGTAATGTCTTGTGGTTTTAGAGGTTTAAAAACTCGGATGAATCTATTTCTGAACGTGCGAGTCACGCCGTGATAATCAATGATGACTTGATAGGCATTTGGGACTTTGATGATGGTGTAGGGGCCGACATAGCGAGGGCCTAATTTGTTGGTGATAGGGAGGTTGGCTACCATTACGGTGTCATGGAAGGCGAAAGGGTTTTTATCATCGGGGTTATCATTTTTGGTGTCTTGACAGGTTTGGGCGGTATGGAGGGTGTTTTGCAGATGTTTCAATGGGTCAATTGTGGAGGTGTTGGAGGGGAGGTGAGCGTGATGGTGGAACGGCAGTAACAGGGGGGGTACGCCGTAAACACGTTCATGAGGTGAAATACTGTCTTCTCGGGGACAGGTGTTCATGACCCATTGTATCATTTTTATCTGTGATGGCCAGTCTGAGGTGTTAAGAGCAATCATTTTGGTACGTAACTGGTTGTTGATGGTGCGATGGCTGCGTTCGCATATAGCATTTCCTTGAGGCCAGTACGGGGATGAGTGTTTGATCTTAATACCGCATTGTTGGGTGAACTGGTGCCAAATGTGTCCCCTAAATTCGGGGGCATTGTCGGATAGAAGAGCAAGGGGAAGGCCGAATATAGGGAACACTTCTGTGGCAAGCAGTGCGGCGACGGTGGTGGCTGTGTGGTCTTTAACTGGGCAGGCTATTAAAAATTTTGAATATACGTCAACAAATGTGACGATATAGGGGTTGCCAGCGTAAGAAGGAAACGGGCCCATGATGTCGAGGGATAGGACTTGGAATAGTTTGTTGGCAGAAATGGTACCAGCTGGGCCTGGGGTGCGTGATCTATCCTTCCCCAATAAACAAGGTTTGCAGGATTCTGTCACGCGTTGTGCAATCTTGGAGGGGTTGGGGGTCCAGTACTGATCCGCGAAGATTTTTAACATCTTCTTTTGTCCAAGGTGTATGCCGTTTCCCTCGTGGATGGCAATCATGTAGTTGTGGCAATGGTGGGGTCTAGGACTATGTGACCGGAGTCTGTGGCAAGTTGATCTCCCCAGCGAGTCAGTTTCTTGAAGATATTTAACGGTATCCAGGGTGGTCTGATCCTTGTTTCCCAAGATTGAATTAGTGAGGGAGCTGGGGGGGAATTATGTTGGTTGATGGGGGTATGTAAGAGCTCAGTGTTTTGTAAGGCGGCTAGGTTCTTTCGGTACTGGCAAACGTGACAGGGCGCCTGCATTGGTGTGAAGTTTACCTGGACGATACTGTATTGTAAAATCATAGTCCTCTAGGTATAAAGACGGAAAGGTTTATGGTAATCAGGGAAAGCGACAATAGGGGATTGGATCAGCTTTTGTTTCAAAGTGTTAAAAGCGAGGTCTCTTTCAGTTGTCCAGGTGAATGTGGTGTCCTTGTGGGTGAGTTGGTGGAGGGGTCTGGCTATTGCGGCTAAGTGTGGGACGAAACGTCTGTAGTATGTGGCTAAACCTAGAAAAGAACGTACTCCTTTAAGGGTGGTGAGTGGGGGTTGGTTTTGTATGGCTTGAAGTTTCTTGGGGTCTGGTGTAATGCCATGTTCAGATATTACGTGGCCGAGGAAATCTACCTTATTTCGTGCAATCTCGCATTTTGAGGGTTTCAATTTCAGCCCGGCGGCTCGGATTCTTTGAAGAACTTGTTTCAACCTGAGGAGGTGTTCTTCCCAGGTTTGTGAGTATACAATAATATCGTCTAGATACGCTAGGCAGGTTTCCCAGGTAAGGCCATCTAATACCGCTTCCATCAAACGGGAGAACGTGGCGGGTCCGTTGCAGAGGCCAAAAGGTAGGACGTTAAATTCGTAGTGGTGGCCACCACTAGTGCAGAATGCTGTTTTTTCTTGGTCCTCTGCCTTGATGGGCACTTGCCAATACCCTGCTTGCAAGTCGAGGGTAGTGAACCATCTGGATCCGTATAGGGAGTCAAGGGAATCGTCTATCCTGGGTAATGGCGTAGCGTCCTTAATGGTTACGTCATTCAATCTCCTGTAATCTACGCAAAAACGGGTTGACCCATCATTCTTTTTTACTAGGACAACAGGGGAAGACCAGGGGCTGATGGACGGGGTAGCAATTCCGGCCTCTA
This sequence comes from Paralithodes platypus, assembly GCA_032716605.1. Taxonomy (NCBI): domain Eukaryota; kingdom Metazoa; phylum Arthropoda; class Malacostraca; order Decapoda; family Lithodidae; genus Paralithodes; species Paralithodes platypus. The sequence continues at coordinate 253,142 of JAVRFV010002417.1, read as the reverse complement.
ACATCTCTTGGACTTGGCGTTCCTCTTCCGGGCGTTGTATGGGATTTTTTCTACGGGATGGTTGTCTTATGGGGGGGCCTGTGGTGTTAATGATGTGTTGTTCAACATTGGTCTGTCCTATTTCAGTGAGTTGTTGGGCAAATACGTCACTGAACTCTAGCAATAGTTCGTACATGCTGTGTTTTTGGTGGTCGGATAATGTGTCAGGGAGAGGGGGTAATTTGAGACTGGTAGGGGTTTCATTGGAATCTATGGGGAGGTCATCAAATGTTTCGAGGTCTCCTATGATGAAGCCTTTTGGTAATGTCAGGGATTCTTCAGAGATATTGGCCACTAGAATGTGGTTGATGCGAGCGGAAATGATGGCGGGTTGTAGGAGGCAACGATTGGGGTCGGTGGACGTGGTAGTGGGGGAAAATATCATGTGAGTTTGGGGTATGGGTCGAAGGTTAACCAATTTTTGATGGCGGGGGGGAATTTGACATTTATCTTGAACTACAGCTGGGCTAATGATGGTGGGGGACCGACTGGTCAGCAGGTGCTCGGTACGCATGAGGGGGGGGGGGGGGGGGGGGGGGGGGGGGGGGGGGGGGGTGGGGGTAGGGGGGGGGGCTGGGGGGGGGGAATCACTTTTGGTGGGGGTCACGCATGAGGGGGGGATTAACGGCGCGTGTGGGAGGATCAGAGTGGTGAGGTGTGAGTGATTTAGAAAACGGAAATTGTTGGTGGGACTGTGGACGATTGGTGGGGGAAGAGTTAGGCATAGAACATGGGTTATTGGTGGAGGACTGATGTACTGATTTGTGGTTGTTAAAAGGACGAATGTGGGGAGTTTTTTCGGTGGCAGTGACGGTTTGTTTAGAGGTTATATGGGATTGGTGGGTTTGTCTGTCATGAGGGGGTGAGTCAAGTGTGGGGTTTTGAAGTTTTTTAGGGGTGTGAATTGTGTGGGGGTGGAAGGGAGCTACTGACGGAAAACTGTCACAAGGGAAATTTTGTTGGTGGGGGAATAGCTGAGCATTTCTGGGGGCATGGGGAAAACATTGTTGGGTACATAGGTCGGCATTTTTCCTGGAAACATGTGTACATAAATATTTGGTAGAATGGTTTTTACATACATAAGAGTCTGCCCTGGAAACATGGGAGGATTGATCCTGGACAGAGTTAGGAGAAATGGGGGGGTTTACATCATTGAGTTGCTTGGACTTGTCTTCTTTTGTTTGCTGAGGCATTTTTCAACGGAATGAGTGATATTTTGAGAGAACTCGGGGCAAGGTGGGTGGGGGGGGGGGGGTTAGGAGTTACCTTAGTGCTAGCTGCAACTTGGTAATCATGACTCAGAGTTTGTTGAGGGTGGAGGTGTTTTTTCTTTTTGTGAACTGGTTTCTGCGTGATGGGTTTGTCAGAGGCTTTGGGTTGGATTTTTGTTTTGAATGAGATCAGCCTCTGGCCGCAGTCAACCTGGGCCTGGAGTTTTTGAAGGAGGTCAAGTCCAAGGAAACCATCGTAATGTTTACAGTGGGAGGAAAATTCTGTGAACGGGTGAAAACAACGGGCATGGGGAGCAGGAGTAGTTACTGGGGTAAAGTGTCTCCTAGGAGATTTAAGTAGGTATCAGCAGCTGAGATTAGTTCTGCTTTGGTAGGTAACAAGGGGCCAAATAGTCGGTGGTGTTGATCATAATAAGACTTGAACAAACATGACTTAGCAGCTCCCGTGGCCATGTAGTAAATGGGGGCAGTGCGATCAGTTATGGCATCCCCCGCCGAGGCCATCGTGGGCGGGGGATACTTTAAAAATCCTGGGGGTCGGGATCTACCTCCTCCAGGGTTTCCTCGGTATCGTCTGAGGTCATGATATGCGGGGCTATGTCTTCGGTGTGCATTGCCTCCATTTCTTCCTCTTGTCCCCACTCCTCTTCATTATTTTACAGAAATGCGAGGAGTACAGGGGCGAGGTTTGGCAGAGTCACGAATTTGATGGAGGGCACACTTAGCACTACAGGCAGGGAAATCATAGGGGTTGATAATCACTAATGTAGGGTTCTTACTTTGGTAGGGGTTGTAGGTTTTGTTCCGGTTGAAGATTCTGCGTGGCTGGGTAGGTTGGAACCGGGGCCTACTGGGTTGGGGCTTGCCGGAAGGGTAGGTAGGTTTGTTGTGGAAGGATGAGGATGGGTAGGTATTCTTGGAGTTGAAGGTTTGAGCCTTGGGGTTTTGGTTGTCGAGGTGCTGCGGGTGTGTGGAGAACCTCTTGATTACAGCGATTTGGGTGGGTGTTTCTGTGTGCACGGCCAAAATACGTTGGATCGTGATGAGATCTTTTTGTTATCCGACGAAATCGTGCACACGGAAATGATCTTTTACTGCTGAGGACAATATTGATACAAGGTTGACCAGAATCTGCTGTTCTTGCTGGATTCTGGTCAATGTGGGGAAAGACACTTTGATGTGTTGGGCGATCTTATTCACTGTGGCATCTAGATCGCCTTCGAATTTAGTGCCTTGGAGACGGGTGTGGGCCACGAAAACGCCCAACGAAGGCTTAACCCTTTATTAGCGGCTCACCACTTAAGTCGTATTTAATAAAGCTGGACTATGTGGCGGCGCTCGACATAACTCGAGTGGCAATTTCAGCACGTAATGTGGCTGAGAGAGAGAGACAAGTGGTGGCAGGAGACTAGCGAGCGTATGACTGCTCCAGACCACCGCGGCGAACCTACTGACACAAATCTCAGCTCCCTCCTCCCTCTCTCACTCGCTACATACTCAATTATGTACCGAAAGTACCGAATTACCTGCTTTTTGCACTCGCGTTGCACGGTTATTGCAAGAAAACTATCCATCATACAAGGATCGTTATGGTGTCATTCGAAAGCTCTGTTTATGCCCTTTCAGGGATAGATACTTGTTTTACGTTCTGGGTCTTATTTAGGCATGAAAATGATCACGTAAACAGCCCTATTTTGGCTAAAAACACCCCGCTGGGCGGTACACATAAATAAACCGCATAGGCCGCTCGTAAGGTGTTAATGGCCTCTATCACTATTGGGTGAAATTCGTCCCATGTGAGAGCAGGGTGCACTTGGTAGGCAACCAGGGAAACGGCTTTTCCCAGGTGCGTTAATGTCACGGCTATCTTTTCTGCATCCGTGGTATAAACTAGGTCAAGTACGGGTTTCACTATGTTCATGAACATTTCGATCTCGTAAGTCTCCCCATCATGATGTGGGATGGGGATGTGAGAACGGTGCGCCATGACGTTATCGTGTTCTGGCTGTTCCAAACTTGCAATGTAATGCAACCTTTTATCCGAATCAAGAACCACCGCTGCCGCCAATGTTATGCCCTGTTTTTCTACAGGACTAACTTGGGTAATGTGAGTTCTAACTGACTGGGTATAGAAGGCTGCATGCACAAAACAAGGTATGAGGAATAGAGAACACAAAATAAACACACGGTAACAAGACACACAATCACGTTTATTGATGTACACACTTCTGTAGTTCTCTTGATGATGATAAATGTGAAGCATAAGACGGTATGAATACTCGTACAAGACAAATGATAGAATTGAACAACTAGCATTAAGTGGATCTGGATGGAGCCTAGTCTCCCACTTCCAACGTTCAGGTATTAATCTTCTGATCCCTGGCTTTATTCACAAGTTGATATACTGGAGACCATAAATGTTACTTATAGATTCATATTCACTATTAGATTTATCACTGGTAACTCTGGTGCACAAGTAGTAGTTCACAGACACGCGTATTTTAGAGCACGGGAATTCTAGTAACCTCAGGGGGTACTGATCTAAGTTTTATATTCTTGTATCAGAAACACATAGAACGCAAACCAGTGGGCGAACATCAAATATCACTAGGGTTTCACTGCTAGGTAATAATATCTGGATATATGAGTAATTACGAGAGTTAATATCGCATGTTAATTAATAAACACTGATACGCTTAGCACTTCCTAATGGAATGGTTATATATGAATTATACTGGGGCAAAGATATAGCCACTTCATAGAAATATTAATAAGTGAGTCTCTAAATAGCACTGGAACACTGTAGCACTGATAGAGTGAATCTTGGGTAGTATTTGATTGGTCTGGTCCTGGTTATCTTGCGTCCGTGATGTTGGGGGCTAACGACTGGTTCCGCGGCCGTCCAGATGGTCCATATGTAGAAAGTTCTCAAGACGGATCTCTTGGCGATCGTTGCTGGTTACACTCTTATATACCCTCTGGTTTCTAGACCTGAATCACAGATATTAGGATTTCCCTGTCAATCTGGATCGGAATGAACGCCTAGCGCATCTCACGTCGATCGCTCAGCTTCCCGGCCTGTATGAAGGTTATAAGGTGCACGTAGATTTCTTTTACGTGGACAGATCCTTCTATCTAAATCTGCCACGGAGTCTGCCGGCTCTGGAACTCAATTCTCAGGAACAAACAAATAGAGCTAGAGGTCAACTCTGGTGACCAACCACTGGTTGGTGTCTATCTTTCAACTGATTTTACTGGGGCTGGAGCTTGGTTTTTAGGTTCGGTTTTGGACCCTGTAGGCAATAGGGATCTCGAGTTTTGATGGACTTATTTGAGCTCTCAATTGATACGGGAACTAGGTAAGGTGGTGATTACTGTTGTGGCACATGGCTGTATGGAGCCTTCATAATGTGAGATAACTGAGCCTTAGTAAGAGGTACTATTTTGGCTATACTGGAAGTATTTAGGGGAGAGAGACTGGATCTACTTTGCGAGGAGGTTTGGGACATCTTTGATAGGAGCGTCTCTCTTAGATTACTCAGTCTTCATTCTATGGTATAGCTGAGGTGCTAATTTGGTTATCGGATTATGCAAGAAAGGTTAATGGGTTATTGTGGGTTAATAGAGGTTAGTAAAGGTGTTAGTCATACATGGTTAGTTCATTGATAGGAAGAATTCCTGTGCTACCTGGCAATGACCCGGAAGTGAAATCAGGGGTCAGGTAGGCCTATACCTCCGCAGGGGTAGGGGTCTCCCACCTCGGGTGGGTGAAAGCGGTAGGTGCGCGTCCTCTCTCTGTGATGATCGTCCGGGCGGCTGTGGCTGGGGGCTTGCCATATTACAAGTGTTTGTAATAACCCTCTGTTTATGAGACAGATGTGGGTGTTCGTAATACCAAAACCGGATGTGCCTTGACCAGGTGGTTTAATTGGTTGGGTTGTTAATTGCATGGTTTGTTGGATGTGGTGGAGACTGGGTTGCTAACTCTGCCACATTTATCTGGAAGTATGGCAATAGAAGTTAGTCACTGGCGAGGCTGCTAGCCTCGCACTGACGATCATTTGGTACAGGGTTGTGAATGTGTTGTGAGGGAATAAAATGGCATGCAAAGGGTTAGTAAAGTTCTAATGGTGTTCCTTCCTACTCGGGGAAGGTAGGCTGGATAGGAGTATATATACAAAAGGTTTGAGAATGTTAGTAACGGAAAAGTTAAGGATATTCAGGGGGTATGGTGGAGAGGCTAGGTTAGGAGGGAGTGGAGGAGCGTGGGGGTTAACGAGAGGGAGAGGGTTAAGGGGGGCTACGTGGAAGTTTGACCCTAAGGTCTCTGGGCGTAGGGGTGGCATTAGGCTACAGTTGGTATCTTAGACTGGGGGTTACTGACAGGGAAGATGGGGTAATCAAACGCTACCGGGGGATGAGCAATAGGTGGTGGTATATGAGTCTGGAAATTATAGAATCATGTGGACTGTGGGGAAGATGAGGTTAGCTGTAGGTGTGTGCTTGACTGTGGATAAAAGTAGAGAAAAACATAGTGTACTATTACTCGTCAATACGAGGGGTTATGGACACTATTAGTCGACACGATATCTTGCTGATCTAGTTGTCCCTGGGAACTGCGTTTTCTATGAAATATATACCAAAGAAAGCGGCAGTTCGTAGGGGTAGCTTCGTTATTGTTTCGTGGTAGATATGCGTCGAGACAATGGTAAACGAGGATTATCGATACAATCTCTGGTTAGAATTGGGCAATACAGGAACAATGGAATTTCCTATACCATCTCGTCTGTGCAGGAATATAGTTACTAGATCTGGCAAGATAGGGCAGGCGTAATGGTTGCACGATGGTGTACCCGTGGGTATTATAGTTTCTTATCAATTATGACATGGGGGTTAATGTTATTACTTCTCGGATGGAAGAACATGCATAGATTGATGGGGGCGGTTGGTCTTCAGAAACTTGGTCTGGCAAGACAAGGTATTTTAGGGGGTTAACATATTACTTCTCGGATGGAAGAACATACATAGATTTATGGGGGCGGTTGGTCTTCAGAAACTTAGTCTGGCAAGACAGGGGTTACCATATTACTTCTCGGATGGAAGAACATACATAGATTTATGGGGGCGGTTGGTCTTCAGAAACTTAGTCTAGCAAGACAAGGTATTTTAGGGTATGTTGATATTGATATCTTAACTTAGGGACAGGGCATGGGTGTATTAAATTAAGGTGTATTCATGTTCATCATCATGTAGGTAGAGTCTGGCGGGAAAAAGGTGTGGGACACGAGGGGTAGTGGATACGCGAGGTGGGGGAAGGGTCAGTGGTTAGAAGCGATAGGCAGGTGTGGTTTTGGAGCTGCTTAACCCTGCGGGCTTCGGCCTGTCTGAACTGGTTGGCTTGGTTACCTGGTCCTTTCGTTCTGTGGGCCTTTCCTTCGGGTGTCTCTGTTCCCGTTTCTTTGTTGTTCTCGCTCGTGGCTTCCGTGGTGGGCTTCTCATTCTGGGGCATTTTAGTTACGTGGTAGGTGATAGACAGGTGGCCTGTATCAGACAGTGATCAGAAGATCCAATCGGGAACCTCACTGTAGCATCATAATTTTCTGAATTGGTTGTTAAAAATAAGTCCAGTAGGTGGGAATTATGATTAGGATTATCTGGTACACGGGGGGGTTGGTTGACTAGTTGAGTGAGATTAAATGAGTCTGCAAATAGCTCACATTCAAGACCAGCATCATCAGTCCTGGCTGAATGAGTGAGCCATTCAACATTATGGACATTAAAATCACCCAACACTGTGATTTCAGAAGAAGCATTTAAGTTGAGGACACTGAGTTGTGAGGACAGAGAATCAAAAAGACTTTGCTCTGGAGGAGTATTTGGGGAACAGTAGATGCAACATATGTATTTAAATTTACCAGCAGAAATTAATTTGTATATAGAATAATCAAAATAGGGACAATTGAAACTAGTAACCTCCTCCAGGGCAATTTCAGATTTTGCGAAGCAACATACACCTCCTTTAGGTCTGAAATTTTGGAGCAGTTGATAACCTGGAAAATTAAATCTTGACGTGTCAGATGTGCATGGATGTTACTTGAGTCTCTGTCAAAAAAAGGAGAGTAGGGGATTCTGCTTGAAGAAATTGGTGTACAGAATTGATGTTAGAGTGAAGTCCCCTTATATTACTAAAGAAAAAGCTGCACCGACGAGCAGCTTTGGGACGTTGCAATGCTCTTGACACAGTCGCATGATGACGACCGGGAGGGCCCTGTGTTAATGACCCAACCCTGCTGGGGGTGGATATCTGAGGGACCACCAGGTTTGCTCTTAACAATTGTACTGCCATATTTATTAGGTAAGTGTATGGTGTTACATGTATGATATGTAGTGGGAAGAGTAGTGTTTTATGGATAGAGGATAGCGATGTAGGGCAATGTTGTGAAGTTGGATGTGTATGTTATATAAAGAGGGTTTTCCTGATACCCCTGATGTGTGAGGCAGAAAGATATGTATCCAGCTACCAAGGCCTGGGAGAGAAAATGGAACTCAGGCTATTCCCTGAGTCTCCCGAAACCTTGGCGGTAGTACTTCCCTGGGCGGGGCTGCCTACCCCTACTACCTACCTAACTGTTCTTGCTATCCACAGATGTGAGACAGTTTGAAAATTGAGACTAACTTGTATTATTTTGAGTGGGTATCAACAAGGCTGGTTATTAGACTCCTCCATGGAGGCTAACTAATATCCTTCCCCTATCCCAGCTGGCGCTATTGTGGATAAAGTACGCTATCCCATAGGCAAGTATAGCTTTATCCGGGATAGACCAAAAAGCTTAAAACATACCCATCAACCCTCAGTTCTGGGCGGGTGCCCAACCCCGAAAGGGGTTGAAATAGGGGAGCTATCCTCCCCGCCAAAGGCGGCTTTCTAGGGCCTTTCCTAGCTGATGCTGAGAGGATTGGGTTCTAGTCATGTGGTGATGGGCTGGTCAATCAGAGTGAGAACTGAGCGATCTTTGCCATACCCATAGCTAATTAGTCTGACTGTTCCTTTTACTTATATATTTTCTAGATCTCAAGTGACGGCGTCTCTTCCGTGGATTGACCTCCCAATCTACCAAGATTGGAAGCCAAAGCATCACATTTTTCCTTTGCTCTTCATAATTGCTGAGGGGCACAGGGCCTTGGGTGGGGCTTTGGTTTCCCGGGCGTTTCCGCACCCTCCTCAGCTCCCTGCCATGGAGTGGCTTCGGTCACCCAGGCTTTATTGTGGTCGGCAGGGATGGTTCTGTGGGGGCGCTCGATTATGGCCTTGGCCTTGCTCAGGGCCTTGGGGCTGTTCGGCCAGGCAGCTTGGGGAACAAAAACAACAACCCTCAGTTCTGAAAGACTATTATAACGGTCAGAGCAGTTAAGAGAAGTGTTATGTCCTGTTTTTCTACAGGATTAACTTGGGTAATGTGAGTTCTAACTGACTGGGTATAGAAGGCTGCATGTACAAAACAAGGTATGAGAAACAGAGGACACAAATTAAGCACACGGTAACAAGACACACGATCACTTTTATTGATGTACACACTTCTATAGTTTCCTTGATGATGATTAATATGAAGCATAAGAAGGTATGAATACTCGTACAAGACAAATGATAGAATGGAACAACACTAGCATTAAGTGGATCTGGATGGAGCCTAGTCTCCCACTTCCAACGTTCAGGTATTAATCTTCTGATCACTGGCTTTATTCACAAGTTTATATACTGGAGACCATCAATGTTACTTATAGATTCATATTCACTGTTAGATTTATCACTGGTAGGTCTGGTGCACAAGTAGTAGTTCACAGACTAGATTAGACAGGCGTATTTTAGAGCACGGGAATTCTAGTAACCTCAGGGGGTACTGATCTAAGTTTTATATTCTCATATCAGAAACACATAGAACGCAAATCAGTGGGCGAACATCAGATATCACTAGGGTTTCACTTCTATGTAATAATATCTGGATATATGGGTAATTACGAGAGTTAATATCGCCTGTTAATTAACCCTTCCTACCCGGGCAGCCTTTCTTAATGACGGAGGCTGTATCCGGGCGATCTGGCTGAAAACACAAGAAAAGTAAACAAAGGCTAATCTCGCTTAACCTCTGAAGTGCGCATGGGGGTAATTAGACACCTCTCCCTGTGCGCATGTATTTGAGGTGTTTCCGTCACTAAAATATTCATTGTACCATTAATAGCATTAATACTTATCCATATGCGCCTATTATGGGTTGATTATAAAGGTATTAACCTGAAACAACAAAATACGAGTGAAAACAGCGTTTGGATGGTCAAAATCGGAGATATAGCCCGCGAGTTGTATAATGTATGGGTGAGGCAAGCTGCTTTCCCGCCAATTTCCCCCAAGGCCACTGAGACACAGTCGATCGATACTCTCTCTCTCTCTTGCACTCGCTTGCCATCAGTGATGACAACACCCTGCTTGCAACTCGCTAATGTTAGCACGAAAATATACCTCAGAATAAGGGAATAACAGGGAAAATAGGTGATAACTGAAGGAGAGGAGGAAAGTGGGGAAGGAGGGGAGGTAGAGGACAGAGATTTTGCATGGCCCAGGGGCCAAAAAAAAAATAAAAAATAAAAAAAAAAAATAAAAAAAAAAAAAAAATTTCGATGTCAAAAGTTTATTTTTTTTTTCACTCACTCTTAAGAGTCTCCCCGCAGTCCGCCGGGGAACTCTTAAGAGTCTCCCCGCAGTTCCCGGGTTAATATACTACCTACATTAATCAAACATATGTCATAATGGGCGCCTTACCTTGCCACGTAGAATGGCGTTGAGTAGAGCTTTCTAGCTCAAGTAGTTCCGGAGTTATGGTGATGGAAGTGGAGGTAATTTTTGAAGCGTATTTACCTCGCCGTGTCCGAACACTCAACCGCGGCCCAGGCTACGACGAACATTTTGACTCGTCGCTCTACCTTGAATTATGGCGGGAAGCGATTTTTTAGTGTTTTATTGTTTATTATGCCATATATCATTGTTATTATGATATTTTCACTCAATAAAGTTATTTTTCTGAAGTAATTTGTGTCTCTGTCACTCATACTTAGTTGTATTGTTATTATTAGAGTAGTTATGATTATTTATACTGGACTATGGTAATTGATAGTGTCTTTTTCACTTCTTTATTGTTAGGATTATATATTTTAGTGTCACTTTCACTTGTTCATATTGTTCTGAAGGCACTTATTATTATTTATGTGTGTCTCTTTCACTTAGACTTAGTTTTATATTATTATTATTATATATTTAGTGTCACTTTCACTTTCACTTTCACTTCAATAGTTTGCACTTATACTTAGTATTATTGAGTGTCACTATCACTGTCACTTACACTTCAATAGTTTGCCATAGTGTGGAAATCATTGAAGCAGGTGCCAGCACACAGTTCCACCTCACACTCGAGGCATTGCCAAGTGGTTTTTGTGGGTTTTCTTGGTCGTCGAGTTGTGCGGGTGCACACATAGCACCTCTTCTGCATTCTTATTCTGCTGTTAGGACCCTGGAAAGGAAGGGCGACGAGCTGGTGCTTTCTCAAGAAGTCGGCACACCCTATTCTGTCCATCATGCCTGGTCCTTGTAGTGGCCTCCCTGGTGTACCCGCATGTTTTACCAGGAGCTCATGTATCAGCTGTTTTTGGAAGGTCCGCAGGCTCTTGTACTTGATGAATGGACTCCTCAAACGGTAGATGTTGTACGCGTTGAGGACAGACATATCTACTGTTTGCAGGAAAAACTTCTTGTACCACCTGCAAGATGTTCGCAGGCAGTCTATGAAGCCCATCTGCATGTCGGACTTGTCGACGAGGCGCATGTTCAGGTTATAGTCCAGAACAGCAGCTGGTTTTGTGACAGGGTTCTTCGTTTTTCGGTCCACCTTCCCTGTGAGGACCATCTCTGCTTTGTGGCATGTGGTGAGGAGGTTGACCTTGCGCTGGTCATGCCAGTGGATGGAGAGGATGGGGCCACTCTCCTTATGGAAGATGTCCGTCTTCTTAGTTTTGGTTGGGTAGGCTGGCATACCCTTCCTCTTCCCCTTCACTGTGCCGACAGTTCCGGTCTTGCGGTCATGGAGGTACTTGGCGAGGATAGGCGACGTGTAATAATTGTCGGTATATAGGACGTGGTTGTCATGGAAGTACCTCTCCATCATCGTCTTTACCACAGCGCCGCCAAAACCAATGAGGGGGTCAATCTGGACTTCACCACCCTTGCCGCTGTAGACTATAAAGTCGAGCACATATCCCGTCTTGCAGTCGCAGAGGACGAAGAGCTTGATGCCGAAGCGGTGTCTCTTAGACGGGATATACTGTCGGAATTGCAGCCTACCACGGAACAGGACCAGAGACTCGTCGATGCACAGCTTCTGAAATGGAATCAGGTAGGTGGAAAACCGATGACGTATCATGTCATACAGTTGCCTGATCTTCCAGAGTGTGTCGGGTTCGTGGACATGCATGTTATTTGTCAGGTGGAAATATGAGAGGATGTCGAAGTATCTATCCCTTGACATGAATTTGCCAAATGCTGGAGTCGTTGTGAGGTCGCCAGTTATCCAGTAGTCGGCCAGAACATGCTTCTTTATGTGTGTCATCAGCATTGTGAGTGCCAAGAACACATATAATTCTGCCACAGTGAGAGCTCTCCATGCCACCATCTTGGCACTGGTCTTCCTGCCAAGAAAGTTTGAACAGATAGCCTAGCTGGTGGTTATTTGTCTCTTTGACAAGGTATTCCATGACTTCATTGTCGTAGAAGCCACAGAAAAGTTCACTGGGGGTGGCATTTGGGCCACAGGGATATGCTGCTGACACCCCAGAACCCTGTTGTACCTCGTCAAAGGCAGGAAAATCTGGCACAAAATCCGCCCCATCTGACCACACAAACATTTCAGCAGCTCGAGGACGAGGACGTGGAGTTGCAGCAGGCACACGCCCTGGACGCCCTGGCACACGCCCTTGGCCACGCGGATGCCCAGGCGGACGCCCTGCACGCCCATGCCCAGGCCCAGGCCCAGGGGCAGCGGCGTCGGCAGGCTGACCACGTCCACGACCTCGCCCTTTGACTCTTCTTGTTGGGACTCCCTCTTCGTCTTCCTCTTCCTCTTCGTTTTCCTCTTCCTCAGGCGACGTCAGGTTATCTGGGGCAATGTTGGGGTCGTCAGCATCCTCTTCAGGAGACAACTCTGGTGAAGAATAGACCGGGCGTCGGCGGCGGGGGGCTGCGGGAGGTTGAGCAATGGGAGCCTCGGCCTCGGGAGTTGGGCTCCTTTTGCGGCTAGCCGTGGACTTTTCCGCAGGAAATAAGAACCTACGATGCGGGGCCTGTGGTGACAGACTGTGGGAGGCCAATGGCGCACTTGTAGAGGCCCTTTGGTCATCCTGAGGGACAGATGAAGCTGAGGGCTGTGGGTGGCCCTCCCGGCGTCCCGGGTCAAGGCGTCGGGACAAAGGAATGCGGGTGGTTGCTAGGCCTGGGTCGGCGTCACTCTCACTATCTACGCCTTCCCTCACTTTTTCTGCCTCCCTGCGTGCTTTCTTGGCTGCACTTTTCACTAATGACTGTTTATAGAAGTATTTACCCACTTTCAAGGGCGTGCGGGCAGGCAAAGGGGAAGGTCCAGGCGTAGGGCTAGGGCTAGGCCTAGGCCTACCTTGAGCTACGAAACTAGGCGAAGTGGTTGGCTCTAGCACACTTGGTACTTCAATAGCACCTTCCTCCACCACTTCGACATCCGGATCATCACTACTATCACCCCCCTCAAAAAAATCAACATTGTCATCAGCACCAAATCCCACAAAATCGTCAATTTCGCTCCCACTTCTACTCTGAACATAGAGGATTTTGTCCACAGAGCTTTCACCACTGCTCAAATCCGGGTTGAAAAGTTCACGTTGTATTGCACTATCACTTAGCAAACGTTTCACTTTCCTTACTTTCTTTTTCTTCTCGGTTGGCAGAGGCGTAGATGTTGCAAGCGGGGTAGCACTGGGACGCGCGGGAGATTGCACAGTATCGGACGCTTCGGAATTCATTTTTTTGCTGTAGCTCTCAATGGCGGCAACGTAGGAACTGATAAGCGTGGTAGTTGAGGCTTGGTGGCGCTACGATCGCCGCTGCAAAGTAAAATTTGCCTGCGTGAAATTTAAAGCACGCTTTAAAGCAAATGCCTTACATAAGGCATACCGGGTTCCGGCCCATCAGCCGCGCTGTCCTTAAATAAGGCAGCCCGGGTAGGAAGAGTTAATAAACACTGATACACTTAGCACTTCCTAATGGAATGGTTATATATGAATTATACTGGGGCAAAGATATAGCCACTTCATAGAAATATTAATAAGTGAGTCTCTAAATAGCACTGTAACACTGTAGCACTGATAGAGTGAATCTTGGGTAGTATTTGATTGGTCTGGTCCTGGTTATCTTGCGTCCATGATGTTGGGGGCTAACGACTGGTTCTTGGGGGCTAACGACTGGTTCCGCGGCCGTCCAGATGGTCCATATGTAGAAAGTTCTCAAGACGGATCTCTTGGCAATCGTTGCTGGTTACACTCTCATATACCAACTGGTTTCTAGACCCGAATCACAGATATTAGGATATTCCTGTCAATCTGGATCGGAATTAAAGCCAAGCGCATCTCACGTCGATCGCTCAGCTTCCCGGCCTTGTATGAAGGTTATAAGGTGCACGTAGATTTCTTGTACGTGGACAGATCCTTCTATCTAAATCTGCCACGGAGTCTGCCGGCTCTGGAACTCAATTCTCAGCAACAAACAATGATAGAGCTAGAGGTCAACTCTGGTGACCAACCACTGGTTGGTGTCTATCTTTCAACTGATTTTACTGGGGGCTGGAGCTTGGTTTATAGGTTCGGTTTTGGACCCTGTAGGCAATAGGGATCTCGAGTTTTGATGGACTTATTTGAGCTCTCAATTGATACGGGAACTAGGTATGGTGGTGATTACTGTTGTGGCACATGGCTGTATGGAGCCTTCATAATGTGATATAACTGAGCCTTAGTAAGAGGTACTATTTTGGCTATACTGGAAGTATTTAGGGGAGAGAGACTGGATCTACTTTGCGAGGAGGTTTGGGACATCTTTGATAGGAGCGTCTCTCTTAGATTGCTCAGTCTTCATTCTATGGTATAGCTGAGGTGCTAATTTGGTTATCGTAGTATGCAAGAAAGGTTAATGGGTTTATTGTGGGTTAATAGAGGTTAGTAAAGGTGTTAGTCATACATGGTTAGTTCATTGATAGGAATAATTCCTGTGCTACCTGGCAATGACCCGGAAGTCAAAACAGGGATCAGGTATACCTCACGCAGGGGTAGGGGTCTCCCTCCTTGGGTGGGTGAAAGGGGTAGGTGCGCGTCCTCTCTCTGTGATGGTCGTCCGGATGCGGCTGTGGCCGGGGGCTTGCCATATTACAAGTGTTTGAAATAACACTCTGTTTATGAGACAGATGTGGGTGTTCGTAATACCAAAACCGAAGGTGCCTTGACCACTGGTTTAGTCGGTTGGGTTGTTGTTTGCATGGTTTGTTGGATTTGGTGGAGACTGGGTTGCTAACTCTGCCACATTTATCTGGAAGTATGGCAATAGAAGTTAGTCACTGGCGAGGCGGCTAGCCTCGCACTGACGATCATTAATTTGGTACAGGGTTGTGAATGGGTTGTGAGGGAATAGATGGCATGCAAAGGGTTAGTAAAGTTCTAATGGTGTTCCTTCCTACTGGGGGAAGGTAGGCTGGATAGGAGTATATATACAAAAGGTTTAGAATGTTAGTAACGGAAAAGTTAAGGATATTCAGGGGGGATGGTGGAGGGGGTAGGTGAGGAGGGAGTGGAGGAGGGGGGGGGGTTAACGAGAGGGAGAGGGTTAAGGGGGGCTACGTGGAAGTTTGACCCTAAGGTCTCTGGGTGTAGGGGTGGCATTAGGCTACAGTTGGTATCTTAGACTGGGGGTTACCGACAGGGAAGGTAGGGTAATCAAACGCGACCAGGGGCTGAGCAATAGGTGGAGGGATATGAGTCTGGAAATTATAGAATCATGTGAACTGTGTGAAGATGAGGTTAGCGGTAGGTGTGTGCTTGACTGTGGATAAAAGTAGAGAAAAACATAGTGTACTATTACTCGTCAATACTATAGGTTATGGACACTCTAGATGACACAATTTCTTGCTGATCTAGTTGTCCCTGGGAACTGCGTTTTCTATGAAATATATACCAAAGAAAGCGGCAGTTCGTAGGGGTAGCTTCGTTATTGTTTCGTGGTAGATATGCGTCGAGACAATGGTAAAAGAGGGTTATCTATACAATCTCTGGTTGGGGTAAGAATTAAAGTTACTGCATGGTTGCTAACATCTTCAGTCATTATCTCTGTCTAGGTCTTACAGAAATAATGGTTATATATACAATGGTGTACCCGTGGGTATCATAGTTTCTTATCAATTATGACATGGGGATTAACATTTTACTTCTCGGATGGAAGAACATACATAGATTTATGGGGGCGGTTGGTCTTCAGAAACTTAGTCTGGCAAGACAAGGTATTTTAGGGGGTTAACATATTACTTCTCGGATGGAAGAACATACATAAATATAATTAAATTAGGAAAAAAAATAACAAGATTACTCAGGCCATATATATCCAAGACACTGAAAACTAATAGGAGAGTTACTATTCAAGAAAGAAGGGAACGAGGGAAGAAAATACATAGATGTTGGAAAAGGAGAGAAAAGAGGATAAAAGAACTTGACGAAAGAACAGATAATTAAGAACACAGGAAAATTAAGAAGAGCTAAAGTGTTTAACAATGTATAAAACAAATTTTAAAACATAGTAAGAAAAGTGTAGGTTAACAAGAAAGGGAGTACTACTAAGGACAAAAAATATATAATATATACAGTATATGGAAAACATGTAAATTTATAGAATCATGCCCAATCGCTTAGAAATTGAGAACAATACAAAACAAAATCCCATGGAAAATCCAGTACAATAACATCCTCATCATCATCAGGAGGGGCTGGATTAGTTAGGGTCGCCGTTAGTCTTATATCTCGTTAGGTCTGCCGTTAGGAATGTGGGTCTGGGTGAGAGCTGGCCAGGGGCCAGTTTTGGAGGGAGGTTTTGAAAGGTTGCAGTCGGGGGTAGTGATAGGGGGGGGCTTAAAGGTGAAACGGGCAGGTCGAGTCGGGTTTGTTGTTGCGGAAGAGGTTGGTGCTGGGGAGGGGTTGAATTGTGTAGAGAGTTGTGTTCGCGAGTGGGGTTGGGGAAGGGTGAGTAAGGCTGGAGGTTGAGAGTTTACGCTGATCGGGTGGTTTGGAGATTTGGAGTGTGGGGATTTGATAGGGAGATGGTGGGTGGGGGGGTCTGGGCAGGCAGGGTTGTGATTTGGGAGGGGTTGAATTTGGACTGCGTTTATTTTCGGGAGAGACGTGGATGGGATTTCGAGGAGTGGTTGAGGTTGAGAGGTTGATTATGTGGTTTGGGGCGAGAGAGAGGGTAGTATTTTGGGGGTTAGCCAAGGTGGAAAAAGTTTTGTGGTTGGATTTTGATGGGCGTGGTATTTTGTCGAGCGGGATCTTTGGGGGTGGAATTTGGGGCGGTTAACGGTGAAGATGGGGGTAAGATAGGGGGGGAAGAGGAGGTAGGGGTTATGTACGGGGATGATTTTTCATTCTGAATGTGGTCGTGAGAGGTTAGGCTGGCAGGGTGGGAATTGGTGGAGGTTGAGAGTTTAGCTGGGCTAATGATGGTGGGAGACCGACTGGTGAGCAGGTGTTCGGTACGCATGAGGGGGGGGAAATCACTTTGGTGGGGGTCACACGTGAGGGGGGGATTAACAGCGCGTGTTGGAGGATCAAAGTGGTGAGGTGTGAGTGATTTAGGAAACGGAATTTGTTGGTGGGACTGTGGAGGATTGGTGGGGGAAGAGTTAGGCATAGAACATGGGTTATTGGGGGAGGACTGATGTACTGATTTGTGGTTGTTAAAAGGACGAATTTGGGGAGTTTTGTCGGTGGCAGTGACGGTTTGTTTAGAGGTTATATGGGATTGGTGGGTTTGTCTGTCATGAGGGGGTGAGTCAAGTGTGGGGTTTTGAAGTTTTTTAGGGGTGTGAATTGTGGGGTGGGGGGGTGGGGGGGGGTGGAAGGGAGCTACTGACGGAAAACTGTCACAAGGGAATTTTTGTTGGGGGGGGAATAGCTGAGCATTTCTGGGGGCATGGGGAAAACATTGTTGGGTACATAGGTTGGCATTTTCCCTGGAAACATGGGTACATAATTATTTGGTAGGATGGTTTTTATATACATAAGAGTCTATCCTGGAAACATGGGATGATTGATCCTGGACAGATTGGGGTCTGGGTGATTGACAGGTAAATTGTGGGGATGGGGTGAGTAGGTCAGTTTGGAGAGATTGTTGCGGAAGAGATTTGTCTCAGAAAACAATGGAATTTGGTAGGATGGATGAAGGAGACATTGATGGATTTTTTTGTTCTGGTGCGGGATTATGGGGCAGAGGTAGGTTGGCGAGCGGGGGTGTTACTGGAGGTGGATTCAGGAGCGGTTCGGGTAATGTTGGAGAGGGTGACAAGGAAGGGGGGGAATAGGAGGTAGGAGGAGCTGTAGCATTCTTGGTTGATGCGGGTGTTTGAAGGGGTTCACCGAGGTTGGGCATGTGGGGAGATGATGGTGGGGGGGATGAGGTTGACAGTTTTGAGGGGGGGACAGGTGATGAATATGAGGAAGTGAGAGGCGTGACAGGTTGTTGAGGAATTGACGGGGGTGAAGGTTGGTCTTGGGTGACAGGGGCATGTGAGAGAGTGGAGGGGGGCTCATTTACTGACCAGCATTTTACAGGGGTGATATTGAAAGAGAATTGGTTACGGTGGGGGTGACCATTTCTGCGTGCTGTGGTTTTTTGGCAGGCATAGAAAAAGGATGGGGTTTATGGGGTAACACAATTGATGGAAGATTATCGTTGGTGGATGGCTGGGCAGGGAAAAATTTAGGGATGGTCAGAGAGGATAGAGGCAAGGAAGAGTGCACTGGGGTTGGACTTTCATCGGGAGTCATTTTGGAAGGGTGCAAAGAGTTTGATTCCTTAGGGGAATGGAGGGACTTATTGATGATAGTGTTCAGTGGAGGAATACATGTACTTTCTTGGATAGGTGCTGAAGGGGTGGATAGGGGATTCACAGGGAGTTTAGACATTGCTGGGGGTGAAAAAATCTCAAGAGCTTCATTTACTAAGGGGGAATGTGAGGGAATGGATGGATGTGGGTGAACAGACCTCGGACTCGAGTTGGTAATGGTGAAGGGTTGTTCCTCATTGGTCATAGCTGGCGAGTTGTTTGGAGTGGTGGGTATTTTTAGGATGTTCTGGTGGAAACTCGCTGTCTCATGGTCCATGAAATGTTGGTAGATGTCTACCGGAAGGAGGTTCACCAGGGAGAGGAACACCTGTTGTTCTTGGTATTCAAGGGTTCGTGAGGGACATGCTGATTTGAGGTGTCCCCATACCTTGGTTAGGGTGACGTCCAGGCGTCCTTCATATACCACTTGATCGAGTTGGCACATTTCTCTGATGGAGAGCTTATGTTCTTCGAATGAGCCGTCCAGGTCGAGATGGGCAGTGATGTGGGGTGGGAGGATGTCGAACAATGCGGTGAATAAGAGTTAATTTTGTTGCTCATCATCTTGAGAGCTATACGTGGTCCTCACGTATCTGTAGAGTTGTACGAGGGTCACATTGATATCCCCTTCATACTTGATCTCGTTGACTTTTAATATTTTGGGGGCAACGAGGGAACCCAAAAGTGGCCCTAAGGTCCGGATCACGAGGGATCGAAACTGGTTCCAGGTAAGCTTTGGCGTTACCTGTTCAGCAATTTGGGAAACGGCTTTTCCCAACTGCATAATGTGCAATAATGCAACAGCGAATTTCTCACGGTCATTTTGAAGTGCCAAATCTAACACTGGCTTTACTATGTCTAAGTAAGTGGCGATATCATACGTGTTTACATCATACTTGGGAATGTGAGTGTAATAGCGAGCTGCCATTTTTGCGATGTTACCATGCTTCTACTGTTTCAAAAGATGTAATGCAATGAAATCTTCTATCCGAATCAAGAACCACCGCTGCCGCCAATGTTATGCCCTGTTTTTCTACAGGATTAACTCCTTGCGACATATTATGTTCCAATAAGTCCGAGGAGGCGGTTGACAAGTATTTTGGGTCTTGAATTTGGCTCATGAGTGTTGTCGAAGCCTTACATTTTTCGCGATTTCCATCCACCAGAATGCTGTTTATTGTGATGTATCATATATCAGTGGAAAGAGGAATATTTATAGTACATGATAAAACAAAACAAAATGTAAATAAATCGAAATATGAAATTGTGTAAATGAGTCGCCGGTAATAACCAAAATATATTTCCCATGCAATTGATCTTCACAACACCGTCCCTATGGCTCTAAATTGTGAGTGTATGACCATATATTTTTTTTTGCTCAAATCTAATAGTATTATTTTTTGCGCGCTCTTTATGCTCTTTCCAAATCTGAAAACATACAAAACAGAAATTGTATTCAAATACTATCAATAGTATCTCAAGCCAGTGAACGGGCCGGAAACAAAAATATATGATTTTGATTTAATATTGTGTTTAAAACATTTTCGATTTATGTTCGTTTGGCTAGCAAGTGTATGGTTTTTAATTTAGGTCTGTAGTGACATTCGGCAAATACTGCTGTATGGAGTATGAAAACAAACTAAGAAGTTCGGCAAACACATAGGACAAAAATACTTTTTTTTTGCTAGCTATGAATATTTTGAAATGAATGACGCTCAAAATGCGAATAGTTATATAACAGCTTGCAAACTCGAACACTCCATCTCTGTTTCCGGCGATGGTAGCCGGGTTGCTGCTGCGAGTCTGTTCTCCGTCACGCTCGTTGTTGCGTATTTGCTCGGATCATGTATATAACGGATAGTATCACCGGAATCGGTAAAATTGTGGCTCTTTTCGCCATGGGTGAAAACAACAATAATAATAGGCGTAATTGGTTCGCGAGCTGTGCACAATTGTTTCTCATGTCCACGTGACGCGACAAAAAAAAAAAAAATAATATGATTGATTTGATTGATAATGGGTTTGATAACATTTCTTTCGATTTGATTTCTGTTGCTAACGAAGTGTATGGTTTTGAAATTTAGGCTGAATGAATTACGGCCAAATTAATGCTGATCGAGTTATTACAACCAAACTAACGAAGTTCCTAGGACAAAAATACTTTCTTGCGTTCTATGAAATATTTGAAATGAAGAGCCAAAATGCGAATAGTTTACGCTTCACACAGTCTCTGGTTCGGTAGCGTACCGCATTGGCTAGCCGGGTTCCGAGCTGTTCCCCACCTCGTGGTTGCTTTATTTGAGTCGGATACGTCTATAACTGTATATATCCCCGGAATCGAAAAATTGTAGCTCTTCTCTGTGTCAGATGGTGAAAATATAAAATAATATAGGGCGTACAATGGTTCGTGAGCTATGCATCAATTGTTTCGCATGCATTGTTATTGTTATGAAAATATATGAAGAATGTTTCATACAGTTTTTGTTTATATCTTTGCCATCAATATACAACCCTAATTCACCCTTGTTCCAACGAGAAAGGGACAATGGCATCCTGGGTTGACAACTGAAAAAAAACAAATAAGAAAGGCCAGGTAATCTTTGCATGTAATAAATTGCAGAAATAAGTTCTATTGTAGCATGTAAATAAAATAAAGTAATGTATACTATATATATTTATATATATATATAGTATATATATATACATATATATATATATATTTATATATAATAGATATATATATATATATATATATATATAGACCCTTATATAAATTATATATCTACAAGTTGTGTCACAACAAAATATTAAAGAATGGTTACAATGGTGAAATGGTAATGTATGTGGTGTGTGATATATTTTTAATATATATGATTATATCATGTACATATCTATACTCTATATATATTATAAACTTAACTATAATATCACATATATAGTTATATAATATATCTATCATAATATATATTGGTGTCAACAACGCAGAGAAATAGGTGCAAATTTCGCACGCCAACCGCAAAGAGGTACTTGCACTGGTACTCGTTAGTTTTTTTAGAGTGGTTTCTCCCAGGAGGCCCATTATATCCACTGTATTAGTGAAAAACAGGGACAAATGTAGTAGAAATTGATATTTTTTTTTTTTTTTGTTTTTTTTTATATGATGATGATGATGATGATGATGATGGTGATGATGATGGGCTGAATGAAGGGTGGGGCGCCGGCGAACCCTCGGTAAGTGATGACTTGAAATGAATGAATGAATTATAATATGGGGGGAGGGGGGTATGACAACAGGGGGAAGAGGGGGAGGGAGTGTATAATGGTGGGGTTCATGGGAGTGGGCAATAACTTAGTCATAAGATAGCATCAAAATACGAAGTATATATAGTATCTTATTATTGATATATAAAAGCTATATATCATATCATATATATATATATAATACTCTCTTCTATCGAATCTACGATTCGAAAAATAAAATAAAATAGCAAATAAAAAAATAAGCCATAACCCCAACAAACCGGCTCCCGCACCCGCCACACACCCCGAGAAAAAAAAAAAAAAAAAAAAAAAAAAACAATATATATATATATATATACTATCATATCATGGGGGAGGGGAGAGCGCGGTGGAGCCGCCTTGGGAGCGAGGGATGTTGGAGGGATGTTATTTGGATACATTTGGGAGGTAGGGGGGTAAACATTTGGTGGGGGGTTGTATTGTGTTGGGGGGGTAGGGAAGGGGGTAGTAGGGCAAAACATTAGATTAAATAGACATAACACAAATTATTATTATATATATGCTATATATATATATATATATATATACTGTTATATATCATATTATATCAATCTCACAATTCGAACAAAATAAAAATAAAATATAAAAAATAACTCCTCCCGCCACCCAAACAAAAAAATGGAATAAAAAAAAAATATTATATATATACCTCTATATTATATCTATTCTATATATAATATATATATTATATATTGGGGGTAGTAATCTATGGGGGAGGTGGGGGGGGGGGGGGGGGTGTGTCGGGGGGGGAGGGGGAGGGAGGGGGGCAGGGAGGTATGAGCGGACTATGGGGGGGTGGGGAGGAAGGGGGAGGTAGGGACGGCGAGGGGAGGTGGATAGGGGGGGGGGAGGGGAGGGATGGGTATAATTGGGATGGGATGGATGTATACCCTGCTAGGTGTTGAGTTGGGGGGTGTACTGGGGCTATAACATAGATAAATACATAAACAAGCCCGAATTATATTATATCTATATATATATATTCTATCATCTATCAATCCTACCATTAGAAAAATAAGAAAATAAAAATAAAGAAAAAAAAAAATACAAAGAAACAAAAAAAGCAACAAAAAAAACAACAATAACAATTAATAATAAAAAAGAACCAAAAAAAAAAAAAATACTCAAAAAAAAACACTAACCCTCGCTTCCCCCAACCCCTCCCAAAAAAAACAGAAAAATTATCATATTACTATATATCGATATCTATTTGGGGATGGGGGACATAGGTGCGGGAGTGAGAATTGAGGGTCCTGAGGTGTTGGGTTTGATGGTAGGGGGCATAACATATATATAATAGCCAACATAGAACAAAACCATACACCCACTCACTAAACAAGACGCCGAGAATTAATATTATATATATACGTATATAAGACTTATTATATATATAGGTTAATATCAATCTACTAATTATAGAAACATAACATCAAATAAACATAGAAAATAAAAAATTCAAACCCCCACACTCCCTCCACCCAAAAAAAAAAAAAAAAAAAAAAAAATTAATATATATCTATATTATATTATGGGGGGAAGGGGGGGGAGGCGGGGGTAGGTGGGGGAGGGGGGCGGGGGATGGGGGAGGAGAGCCTTGGGTTATTGGGTATAATGGGGGGGGTGGGGAGGGAAGTGGGAAGGAGGGGGTGGGGGAGGGAGGGTGGGGGGGGGGGAAGGGGAGTGGAGGTAGTATGAATGGGGGGGGAGGGGAGGAGGGGGAGGGGCATAACATAGATAAATACATAATACAAAACGAATTATATTATTATATATTCTATATATAATATATAATATAATTATATATACTCTTAACTTTATTATTATTATTATTTTATTTTATAGTGATTATTATTTATTATTATTCTACCCAATATAAAAATGCTCCCCCGCACACACCACAAACTCTGATTATATATATATATATATTATATATATATAATATATATGGGGGGAGGGGGAAGGGGTGGGGGAGGGAGGGGAGGAGGGGGAGGGGGGGGGGGGAGGGGAGAGGGAGGTATAATGGGGGGGAGGGAGGGGAGGGGGAGGGAGGGGAGGGAGGGGGGGGAGGGGAGGGAGGGGATGGAGGTATAATGGGGGGGGAGGGAGGGGGAGGGGGCATATAGATATATATATACATTATTATATATATACAATATATATAGATCTATAATCTAGATTATAAGATAGATTCGTATTTATATATATACCTAAAAAAGTATTTATATATTGGCTTTCATTTAAACCATCTTTTTGCTTATATATTATATTATAATTTATTATTATTTTATTATTATTATTATTATATTATTTAGTATTTCTTATTCTTTTATTATATTTACCCAACATAAAGTCCCCCACCACAAACTCTTATTATCATATAATTATATATATATATATATAATATATATAATATAAATTATATATATTATATAGATATATATATATATATACCAGGTATATATCTTATATATAATTCTATAATCTATATATATATAATATATGAATTATATTATATAATACTCGTAAATATAATATATATATTATGATTATATATAATTATATATATATATATATAATATAATATATATATATATATATAATTACATATATAATAAGAGTTTGTGGTGGGGGACATTTATGTTGGGTAGAATAATAAATAAATAATAAATAATAAATAATAATAATAATAATAATAATAATAATAAACATATAATATAATAACGCAAAACTATACATGCAAATACAAATATAACTACTTTTTTATTATGGGTGATCCCATACACAGTAATAACCGGTATAATAATAAATACTACTAATACAAATAATAAAATAGGCCTAAACACAAAAATAATAAAAATAA
>JAVRFV010002417.1:104650-228407 GCA_032716605.1 Paralithodes platypus | reverse complement strand
ATGGTTGGCTACTTCTTCTGAGAGCAGAGCAAAAAGTTCCTCTTTGTTTGTGTCGTCCTGCAAGAATCCAACAAAGGACGCGGAAGGTTGGCATTGCGAGACACCTTCCTCCGTACCCCCTTCCCTCGTTTCTTACGGTTGTTGACTTCAAGCTGTCCCGGATAGTATCTGTCCCATACAGTCAATTCGAGTGCTGCTTTGCAGTTGTCTCTCTGTCCAAGGAATGAAGATTGTGTCACTGTATTTGCCAAACGTACACTTGTTTCCATGTGGCAGGATATGCATCATGGCAGCCCCATCGAAAATCTTCGCATCAAAGTGTGATGGTGGTTCTGGCTGGATGCTTGTGTCGATGCAAGCCAACAATTCTGATTTGTTTCCTGGGAGACGAAGTCTCCCATGCAGTGATAAGGCTGGTGGCCAAGTGTGATTTTCATGTGAGAAAAAATCCTCCAGGTTTGTGTCGCAGACCTGAGCAGCAATGAAGAGTAGGCTGAATAGGTTACAGTCACTCTTCATTTCCTTGACCTGGGTTGCCTTTCTGCTGGGAGTACTGGCGTGTGGTCGCTTGAAAAGTGGAAGTTTGTTTCTTTTAATTGTGCTGTGGATTGATTTCTCTTGTCTCACCAGCACATCACTGACATACCTTGAGTACTCTTTGCCCAGTTGCTCCATTCTGTAGAGTGCTTCCACAACCTGCTCATCCATACAGTCATGGGTGTCAAGAACAACGAGTTCCGCTTTGCTGTGTTCAAGAACGGGTTGCCCATTGATTCAATAGTATCCCACATATTGTTGATTTGTTTGTGGAATGTTTCCTGAGTGGCATGTCCTTGCTCGTGACTCTGGAAAGAAGGCTCTTCAGACAGGTTGCTCATCTCCTCAAACTCATCGAGAATCCTTGCCTGCTCAGGACCTGCAATCATCCATCGTTTCAAGGCAGCCTGGTTCGCGGTCAGGGAAGCCAAAGCGTCACATTTTTCCCTTGCCCTCAACTTTCCCTTCATAATTGCTGAGGGGCACGGGGCCTTGGGTGGGGGCTTTGGTTTCCCGGGCGTTTCCGCACCCTCCTCAGCTCCTTGCCTTGGAGTGGCTTCGGTCACCCGGGCTTTGTTAGTGGTAGGCAGGAGGGATTTTGTGGGGGCGCTCGTTTGTGGCCTTGGCCTTGCTCGAGACCTTGGGGCTGTTCGGCCAGACAGCCTGGGGAACAACAACAACAACAACAACAACAACACCTGAACCGGACAGCTGCGAGAAGGGAGCACCAAGCTTATGTCTACTACTAAATACGACATAAGAGATAGACAAACCAAACTGAAATGATTACTGATTACGGATTACTGATATTTACTATAGGATGTAAGGTATCTTAAAATAACCCCCTAGAAATACTTTTTCTAAAGTATCTATTTCTTTATCCTCCCCTTTTCCTCAGCTAACCTAATCCCACAAGGACCCCAATGGAAATACTCCTAACGGCCTTATTGGGCTATCCTTAGTTGGAATTATGCAAGGCTGGTACATGTCATATTTGTAACAAACTATGTGGTACCAACTCTGTAAATTGCTGACTGAATAAATATTATTATTATTATTATTATTATTATCTGGTGTCACTACTGTTTCGGCTAACTGCTTCCACATCACTTCCATTTATCGCCTTTATCATTGGTGCCTTCATCACTGTCATCATTATGCCTTTCACCACTTTTAGGATAGTATGTTAGTGGGGTGGCTTATGGCCAAAAAATAACCAAATCGTTACACGCTGGCCCAAAGCACCAAATTTGGTACATGCATAGTTTAGGTCAATACAAACATTTTTGGAGGGGGGTACCCGATTTTAAAGGTCAAGGTCATGGTCAGGTCAAGGTCAAAGGTCAAAATGGGGTAGTACTGTCATTTCAGGTGGCAGTTTATATTTACCATGCTTTACGTAGGTAGTTACTAACAGCATTGCTGATGGTGTGCGTTTTTCTGTTTCAGGGTGCTTCCTGGTTGAGGACTGAAATCAGCCCAGGCAAGTAGAGGAGAGTTTGCATTTCAATCTTCGACACAACATGGATTGGTCAAAGTGCATTATATGCGGTACAGCAGACGGTGCTTTAAAGTGTCCTGCAACACAACAGGATGGCAAAGGTTCACAAGCATACGAGGACTTCATGAAAAATGTACAGGGGTTTAAAGAACTGAAATCATTGCCTGCCAGTATTTGTTTCGATGATGATGTGACTGCAAACGATCTCAATGTAAATTGTGCCAAGTGGCATAAAAACTGTCATTTGTTATTTGCCAAATCAAAACTGCTAAGGGCACAGGAGAGAAATGCTAGACATCTTTGTGAGGTCGCACAGAGAGAAGAATTTCGCTCTCTATGTAGAAGTATTGGAAGCATTGGCACCATGGTTCTTCGAGCTTGATCGCACAAATTACTCTCGTTGGCTACCAGTACACATCAAAGACATGATGACTCTTCCACCAGCAATCAGAGATCAGTTCAAGAAAAACTGGGTGTTCATGAAGGGTAAGCGACCATTCTCAGCCATGCCACTAGACCAAGCACACGAGCAGAACAATGAAAAAGTGAAAGGTTCCGGTGGTGCAGTTGGCCTGACCGCGAACCAGGCTGCCTTGCAACCATAGATGATTGCAGGTCCTGAGCAGGCAAGGATTCTCGATGAGTTTGAGGAGATGAGCAACCTGTCTGAAGAGCCTTCTTTCCAGAGTCACGAGCAAGGACATGCCACTCAGGAAACATTCCACAAACAAGTCAACAATATGTGTGATACTATTGAATCAATGGGCAACCCGTTCTTGAACACAGCAAAGGAACTCGTTGTTCTTGACACCCATGACTGTATGGATGAGCAGGTTGTGGAAGCACTCTACAGAATGGAGCAACTGGGCAAAGAGCAGTACTCAAGGTATGTCAGTGATGTGCTGGTGAGACAAGAGAAATCAATCCACAGCACAATTAAAAGAAACAAACTTCCACTTTTCAAGCGACCACACGCCAGTACTCCCAGCAGAAAGGCAACCCAGGTCCAGGAAATGAAGAGTGACTGTAACCTATTCAGCCAACTCTTCATTGCTGCTCAGGTCTGCGACACAAACCTGGAGGATTTTTTCTCACATGAAAATCACACTTGGCCACCAGCATTATCACTGCATGGGAGACTTCGTCTACCAGGAAACAAATCAGAATTGTTGGCTTGCATCGACCCAAGCATCCAGCCAGAACCACCATCACACTTTGATGCGAAGATTTTCGATGGGGCTGCCATGATGCATATCCTGCCACATGGAAACAAGTGTACGTTTGGCAAATACAGTGACACAATCTTCATTCCTTGGACAGAGAGACAACTGCAAAGCAGCACTCGAATTGACACTGTATGGGACAGATACTATCCGGACAGCTTGAAGTCAACAACCCGTAAGAAACGAGGGAAGGGGGTACGGAGGAAGGTGTCTCGCAATGCCAACCTTCCCGCGTCCTTTGTTGGATTCTTGCAGGACGACACAAACAAAGAGGAACTTTTTGCTCTGCTCTCAGAAGAAGTAGCCAACCATGTCTACCCACCTGAAAAATGGGTATACATTACTTCCGGAGAAAGTTATGTCCAATCAACCTGGATGTACTATGGACATGAGTGACCATGAGGAGGCAGACAGCAGGATTTCTCTGCATGTTTACGATACCCTGAGGAAAGGTGCAACATCCATTCTTGTCAGAACTGTTGATACGGACGTGGTTGTGATCCTTGTAGGAGTTTTCTACTGTCTTGTCAATCGGTATCCTGACTTGGATCTGTGGGTTGGATTTGGTGCAGGGAGGCACTTTCGGTACTACCACATTAACTCTGTCTGCCTGGAACTTGGTGAAGACAAATGTAAAGCGCTGCCCTTCTCCCATACCTTTACTGGATGTGATGTGACATCCCAGTTTAATGGTAAAGGGAAGAAATCAGCCTGGATGACCTGGAAATCACTCCCAACTGTGACAGAAGGGTTTACCGCAGCATCATCCTCAGCATTCGTTCCTCAAGACACATCATCTCCGGTATTCAGTGTAATTGAGCAGTTCACCTGTGCCATGTACGACAGCACGACTCAACACAGCAAGGTTAACAACCTTCGGCAAGAGCTCTTTCCTAACAGGGTGAAACTGATGGAAAGGCTACCACCAACACAGAATGCACTGCTCCAACATGTCAACCGATGTGTGTACCAGGCCAGTATCTGGACAGAGAGTCTGAAACCAGTCATTGCTGCCCCTAGCCCAGATGGTTTCGGTTGGTCCAAGTCAGACACTGGGTGGCATCCCATCTGGACCACGCTTCCAGCTGCTGGTGTGGCTTGTAGAGAACTCATAAAGTGGGGCTGCAAGGCGGTTCCCATGTGTGCTAAGAATTGTAAATGCGAAAAGGCTGGTCTGGCGTGTAGGCTACAGCACTATGTCAATGCCGTGGTGACTGTGAAGCATGACGTGCCTTCCTCATCTAGGCGAGTGGAGCTATGCATGAAGTGATTTAGAGGTAGTCCATGTAGACAACTCTTTAATGCTAGATATGACTCCCTCAAGTCCATTAATGGTAATTTAGGCAATGACAGCACATTTTTATGTTGAACATTATTTTGGAAATGGCTAAAGACGGCAATTAGCGAAGTTTGGCCTTTAACCTTGACCTGACCTTGACCTTTAAAATTGGGTACCCCCCTCCAAAAAGTTTTGCTTTGGCCCAAAGTATATGTGTGCCAAATTTGGTGCTTTGGGCCAGCAGGTAACGATCATTGCCATAAGCCACCCCACTATGTGGGATTGACAGCATCGCTGCCATCACTGGAGTTAGGCTACTAGAAACACTTGTAATCCAACGAGGAATATAGTTTGTTTTAGCCTAGCCCTGATAAAAAGACGAAACGCTTCCTTTTTCCGCTGATTGAAGGCCAGCTGGAGTAACTACAGGCTACCAGTTACTCACATTCTCATCACTTGTACATTCTGCCATTGTTGTGTTAAATCAGAGGAACATTGAAGCACTAATACACGTTAAATCACTGGAAATAATGCGCAGTTCAGCAGAGTCAGCCACACTCTGGGAGATGGGAGTGTAATCTTTTAAACATAAACAATGAGGTGTGCAGGGTGCGGGAAGCGAGATGTTTGGTGGCTCAGTTATTTCGTATTTGTTTAAGTTTTTCGTTATTCCAGTGACTTATCCTTATTGTCTAATAATACTCTAATAATTTATACATTGTTTACCTTACTGTATGTAGCATACTTCAACAGCTATATTATAGCTGTGGTGGTTTTGGGAATTGAGAAACCTGCCCTACATAGCTCACCATAACAGCTTGGTAATATGGATATTCGTATCAGCTAGCACTAAAAACACCTACAAAATGGACACTTTCAAAGCATTTTGCATTTTTAATAATTACAAAATGATAATACTGCACAAAATCTAAACAGAGAGCACCACTTCAACTAAACAGAGTTGGGTCCATTACTGCAGCTGCAGGTCGACTTCGCTGGCCCGTGTCAAATCCAGTTCTGTTAGCTATGGTCTATCTAATTTTTATTGTATCACTTTTTTGACATGTTCTGACTTACTCTTTACTTTGCATTAGTTTTGCATGATTATTCAACATATTAACTAAATGGGATTAAATATAGTTTCATGTTTATATGAATGATGCATTAGGATCCCTTTGGATGCTCCCATGTTCACTTGTTTATATAAAACATGATATATTTCAACAATGACCCTGTATATTAATTTGATCATACTGCTTATCATGGTACCAATATAGTTTATGCTTCCTCATACAACTTTGGCTAATCATTGCACACAAATCTTGATGGCATAATATCATATATTCATATTTCATGAACTGGTTAATCTGATCTATCTATCTATCTATCTATCTATTGCCAGACGACCATAACTCCCCGAGAGGCGGTGGACTCAAAAGTATCACCTTCATATACTTCTATATGTCGAGGCAACTTATTCCATTATCAATTAATTTCACGATAAATGTGTAGCCTGATAATACATGTTTATTGCACAATGCAATATATCAATAACAAAATAATTATTGTCCGGTTAATAAACATTATGTTTGTAATAATGTGAGCAGTTGATAAAGGTTGGCTATACTCAATTAGCTCCAGGAATTATTTATTCAATTGATATTCATTAGACAGTCCTAGTTAACCCGGGAGCTGCGGGGAGACTCTTAAGAGTTCCCTCGGCGCACTGCGGGGAGACTCTTAAGAGTCAGAGAAAAAAAAAATCAACTTTTGACATCGAAATTTTTTTTTTTTTTTTGGCCCCTGGGCCATGCAAAATCTCAGTCCTCTACCTCCCCTCCTTCCCCACTTTCCTCCTCTCCTTCAGTTATCACCTATTTTCCCTGTTATTCCCTTATTCTGAGGTATATTTTCGTGCTAACATTAGAAATCCGATTGGAGGGTGTGGTCATCACTGATAGCAAGCGAGTGCAAGAGAGAGAGAGAGTATCGATCGACTGTGTCTCAGTGGCCTTGGGGGAAATTGGCGGGAAAGCAGATTGCCTCACCCATACATTATACAACTCGCGGGCTATATCTCCGATTTTGACCATCCAAACGCTGTTTTTCACTCGTTTTATTGTTGTTTCAGGTTAATACCTTTATAATCAACCCATAATAGGCGCATATGGATAAGTATTAATGCTATTAATGGCACAATGAATATTTTAGTGACGGAAACACCTCAAATACGTCAGCACAGGGGGACGTTTCCAATTACCCCCATGCGCACTTCATAGGTTAAGGAACTGTAGGCTACAAGCAAAAACGTATTATGAGAGGCTATAAATACGAATGCCGTTCTACTGTGGAGTCAAAATGGCGTCTTTGTGGTAACATGTGTTGGGTACTCTACAATATACACTTACCTCTTTTATAATTTACAAAGGGCTAGTCGTCTGACCAAATTGTAGTGCCAATTTAGCATACTTATCGCTAGATCTAGATGTATTTATTTCGATATAGTAGCATTTTCTTGCATCTAGTGATATGAATTGTAGTTATATTTTAGGATTAGTGATAATAATCGACATTAGAGATCGTGGTATTATACTAGCGATTGTTGGCATTACTGTATTATTGTTGAAAATAACTGATATTGAAATTCAACCCACCAAGAGTTTCTCACCTTCGATTATTTCAGTATCTCTAGCTTAAAATCAGGGTAGTATATTTTGTTATTAAAAGACGTATTTAGAATATCGACGTCTAATTATATCTGAAGTATGGTATATTATTGTACCTAAATGTTAGTGGAAAGATTTTCTAGTACTCAACGTTACTATAGTTGTGGATTGTACCTTATCACTGGTGATACGCTTCCTTATCACACAAGCAGTCACTGTAGATGGAGACAAGTCACTCGTTAACCTATAAATACGCAAATATGTTGTACCAATATTCCGCAACTATTTAACATTATTTAGTGATTTAAGAACCGATGTTTACCTTGATATTATATTTGGCATACGGCCTAACGACACAACATTGTTTGTTTATGTTGCACCGACCATCTAACACTCACGTATCCTACACAAATAACTCTCGATTGGCCAATTGATAAGCGCAAAGTGATAGGTAATAACTTTCGTGAGACGAAATCGATGGTTGCTTATAGACAGTGCGTGATATGTGCTCTTCACACTACCTGTTTCTGTACTGACTTTCATCCGTCGTTAATTTACAATGTCGTTTTCCTAAGCGTTTTGATCTATCAAATCTAGTAATTCGATCCTGTTCGAACGTTTATAATTTCCTCGAATAGTTGTGTTCGGTACGTGACTCGAGATCGTAAGGCTTCATTCAAATGCTAACCATGTACAGTCTAGGACAAGAGTCATGGTATTAACTCAAAATCTAGTAATTCGAACCTGTTTGAACGATTATAATTTCCTCGAATAGTTGTGTTCGGTACGTGACTCGAGATCATAAGGCTTCATTCAAATGCTAACCATGTACAGTCTAGGACAAGAGTCATGGAATTAACTCAAAATCTAATAATTCGAAGCAGTCTAATTTATTTCAAACGGCTCACTGAGTTTTAGCGACCTCTAGCATTTGTGTTTTAAATATCCGAAATTCATTGTTGTTTTAAGGTTTCCTATTGATAATTATACTCTACTACTAGAGTGTACAGTTATACGACTTTACATAGAGTATTTAAGCTAATTCCACCTTAATTTTACAGAAGATGGCATTTTAGTTTTATATACTATTATATTTTAATTATTATATGCCCTCCATAATATACTCTTCGGGCTGTAAACATCCTCTCCTTTAATAAGGAGTAGCATTTTAGTTACATTTGAATCGTCTCCTTTCTCATAGGAGTTGCATAGAATATTATAAAATCCTTATATCCTTAATGCTAAGCCCACCACCAAATATTAATATATCTTAAACTAAATCTACAACCCTGTCAGATATTCTGACATCCTCCGCGAGGGAAACTAAAGATATTTCTTTAAACTATTTACATTAACCCTTAATTAGCGGCTCACCACATAAGTCGAGTTAAATAAAGCTGGACTATGTGGCGGCGCTCGACATAGGTCGAGTGGCAATTTCAGCACGTAATGTTGCTGAGAGAGAGAGACAAGTGGTGGCAGGAGACTAGCGAGCGTATGACTGCTCCAGACCACCGCGGCGAACCTACTGACACGAATCTCAGCTCCCTCCTCCCTCTCTCACTCGCTACATACTGAATTATATGGGGAAAGTACCGAATTACATGCTTTTTGCACTCGCGTTGCACGGTTATTGCAAGAAAACTAGCCATCATAAAAGGATCGTTATGGTGTCATTCGAAAGCTCTGTTTATGCCCTTTCAGGGATAGGTACTTGTTTTACGTTCTGAGTCTTATTTAGGCATGAAAATGATCACGTAAACAGCCCTATTTTGGCTAAAAACACCCCGCTGTGCGGTACATATAAATAAACCGCATAGGCCGCTCGTAAGGTGTTAAGGAACAGAAATTCCTTTAATCTTTTTCCATTGGGGAACAGAAATCCTTGTCAGTACTTTGACAAAGGATCGTCATGATATAGTCATCAATCATCAGTAACCCAGATACCCCGATACTGGAGTTACTAAATTTTCTTAATTACAATAAGTTGCTAGCTTGGAGTTCCTGGGGTTTTACTTCTGCTGCCGCATTTGCTTTACGCTTTGGTCTTCCCTTATGGCTATCCTTGATATCCACAGGTTTTTGTTCTGGATCACATCTTATTTTTAGAGGTATTAACTTATTAATTGTGCGAAGGCTACGTGTACCCTTCATAAGGACCTCAACCACTCTTACAATTCCATTTTTATCCGGATGTACTGCTAAAATTTTGCCCATTGGCCAAGATGTGCGTGGCCCATCAGATTGTACTAGTACAATATCACCTTCATGTACCTTTATATTTTGCATAGGCTCCTGAGCACCGTAGAGTTTCTCACGTAACGACGC
Source organism: Paralithodes platypus (assembly GCA_032716605.1). Lineage (NCBI taxonomy): Eukaryota > Metazoa > Arthropoda > Malacostraca > Decapoda > Lithodidae > Paralithodes > Paralithodes platypus. Next base: position 218,873 of record JAVRFV010002417.1, on the reverse strand, counting down.
CAGGTATTCCTTTTTCCAGACAACTTCCCAGTGTCTTAGAATCCTACACAAGTACTCATATCTCCTATTTAAAATACCAGTATCGACATAGTCAGGATCTCCTAGTTTATCTTCGATGTTAACAGGTACCGGTTCAAGTCTCCTTCCATGTAAGAGATGGGATGGGGTAAGAGGAGTGATGGAATCGACTTCATCACTCATGTATGTCAGAGGTCTGTTATTGATCCTCATTTCAATCTCTGCTAGCACAGTAATTAACTCATCTTCAGTGATCTTTTTCCTAAAGAGAGCCTTTCTAATACAGGTTTTCACTAGGCCCACCAATCGTTCGTAAAAGCCTCCCATCCATGGTGCTTGCGGCGGTAGGAACTTCCATTCTATTTCATAGTCATTAAAATGGGATTTTATCATGGGATCATCATATAGTTTTCTCAGAAACTTGGCAGTGTGCTTAAAGTTCGTCCCATTATCACTGATGATCATTTTTGGAGTAGACCGTCGAGCAACAAATCTTCGGAACAAATTCAGAAAAGTTAGAGATGACATATCCTTTGCCAATTCAAGATGAACTGCACGCGTAGTCGCGCATGTGAATAGACAAATGTAGAATTTCCTAGGAATAGTGTCATTTGGGTTTGTGATGGTTATTGCTCCGGAATAATCAACTCCAACCGTTTCAAAGGGAGCGGTATGAATCACTCTCTCTTTTGGTAAAGGAGGAGGTCCTGGGAGCTTCATAGGTTTTCCTTCAATAGTCTTGCAAACAATACACGTCTTCAGAATGTTCTTGATTGCCAGTCTACCTTTAGGTATCCAATAGTATTCTCTTATAGATGCTAATGTGTCAGCAACTCCTCCGTGTAGACCTTGTTCATGAAACTTCCAGATAATCAAGGTGGTCAACCAGGATTTCCTTGGTAGTAGAAGTGGGAATTTTGCCTGAGGAATCAAATTACTATTTTATAGTCTACCACCACAACGCATCAGATTGTCTTTATTATCTAGATATAGGCCGAGATTTCCTACTAGATCAGATTTTTTGTGGGAGCGATCTGAGGAAAGATATTCATACTCTTCCCCGAAATGTTCTTGTTGTACGATTTTCAGCCAATAGTTCAAAGGTGTTGGTAGCTTTACTGTAGGTCTTACCATCTTTACAAATTTAAATATATATTTTGTTATGTTCAGTATCCTTTTAAGGGAGGAAAAGTTTCTAGCTTCAAACAGAGGTTCTCTTTCAGGGTTAGAATCAGTGGTTACAGTACAGATGCTAATTACCTGTTCCCTCTCCTTCGGCCAGTTATCAATGCTGCAAATCCAAGAGGGCCCTGAAAACCAAAGGTCACTTTCCCTGAGCACCCTCCATGGTACACCTCTTGAAAGCAAGTCTATCGGGTTTTCCTTAGTTGGCACATGTAAGAAGTGAAAGTTATGATCAATCTCTATTATGTCAGCAACTCTGTTCTTGACATATGGTACTTTGCCACTATCGTTCCTTATCCATTGCAAAGCAGCCTCGTTATCTGACCAGATGTAAATCTTATCTACCTCTAGACTGCACAAGATTCTCACAATGTAATTAGCTAGGTGAACACCAACCTGTAGAGCAGTTAGCTCCATTTGTGGAACAGTTCTTTCTTTCATTGGTGCCACCCTTACTTTGGACGAAATTAAATGGCCTTTACCATTATTGTTTGATGCAAGATAGGCTACTGCTCCATAAGCTCGAGAGGATGCATCACAGAATACATGTGCCGAGAAATCCCCATTACCTAGATCAATCCTTCGCGGAAACTCATAATTACCGATTCCCGTCAATCTTCTTCCAGTCGTGACCACTGTTCTATAAAGTACGAAGGTAAATGATCATCCCATCCAGTCTTGAGTTTACATGCTTCCCTAATCAATAATTTTCCTGTGATCGTAATGGGAGTGAAGAATCCCAGTGGGTCGAACACCGAAGATACCAACGACAGCAATTTACGCCTGCTCAGGGAACTATGGTCCACAAAACCAGGCGTTTTCACACTCAAGCTGTCCCTCGTGGCATCCCAGTGCAAACCCAAAATGTTTGTAGATCCAGGAACCTTATAGTCACGGAAATCCTTTTCTATCTCAGCATTAAGAAGGGAATGATTAGATGCCCACATTCTAAGGGGCATATTTGCTATGGACAATTCTTTATTTGCAGCCTTGTAAATACTTAAAAGTTGCTGTGGATCCTTTGCTGTCCCTACTAAGTTGTCCACATAGAAACTTTGACGAAGTAGGTCCTTGTATATACTATCTGATCTCTTCAGATGTGTGTCTATGGTAGCTTGTAGGAGGAAAGGACACCAAAAAGGCATCAAACAGAACCGATTTAAATTCGTAAGTTACCAGAGCTTTATCTCCTCTTGTTGGGTCTTCATACCACAAGAAGCGGGTATAGTCCAGATCACACTCCTGTAGTCCAACGCGAAGAAAGGCTTTACTTATGTCTGCTGTGAATGCATAAGGGTTGATTCTAAATTTAAGGAGCATATCCCCTAACTTTTCCATAAGAGAAGGCCCTGTCATAAGGCAGTCATTCAGAGATGAACAGCCACCTCTCTGCACTGCAGTTGAATACAATACGAAGAGGTGTGGTCAAGCTTTCCTTCTTAACTGCATGATGTGGTAAATAGTGGCTATTCTCTATGGAAGTTGCTTGGGGAAGGACTTCAATTAATTTGTTGTCAAGCTGATTCTGAATTTGTTTATCATATAGTTCTAATTCGCCACGAGATTCTAGTGTTGATGTTAAACTTTTTAATTGGCCCAACGCCATATTGTAGTTGGTTGGAAGCGAGGGTTTGTTAACCTTCCAAGGAAGTCTTACCCAATATTGATTGTTTTCATATTTCATGGTGTCCAGGTAAGCTCGATAAGACATGGAATCTTCTGGGGCAGGTTTATGACAATTTATGCCTATGGTATCCAGATCCCATAATTTGTGTATAGGAATAGTCTCCTCAATAATAGCATTCTGGATCTCAGTTGGTGCTACTTCTGTGCTGATTCTTGCTACTATAACATTTTGATTAAGACATTCACTTGTGGCTTCAGTCACTGGCAGTCTTCCATAGATCAGATAACCACCAGAACTTTTGAGCAGGTTTATTTGTTCCCTGGTAGTAATATCAGTAATGAAATCACCATAGAAATCAGATCCAATCCACAAATGAAAGTCACTGATAATATCCTCATCCAATAGTTTATCAGCAAGTGGGATACCAGCCCTTTGTAGCTTTTCAACAGTTTTGGTAATACCAGGAACATGGATATTATCTGGGAGACTTCTTATTACCAAGGCAGTGATTCTTTTCATTCTATTGCCCAGGCGTACTACTGGTCGAACAATATCATATTCAGCTTTGTTTTTACTCAAAAAATCCAGACACAGATATTCTGACCTTCCCACTAAATTTTAGCTTTAATTCCTCAGCAAGTTCTTGAGTGATGAAAGTTGCCTGCGCCCATTGATCAAAGAAAGCTCTTGTCAGGACTTTATGACTTTGGTTACGAACTTCCATTATAGCCGTGGGAAGAGCCGTCGAGCTGGTGGTTATAGAACTATTTACTGCAAGTACAGATTGTTGTATAGTTCCACTATCTGTGCCTTCATTACTCTTATCTGTACTCCTTTTCATACATAAGGCTGTGTGGTGTTTGCCCTTCTCACACCGTCGACAAATATGAAGCTCAGTCTTACACTCTTGCAGTTGGTGGTTCGAACTAACACATCTAGGGCACTTTCCCAACTCTACTAGTCTAGCCCGTTTGGTTGTTAAAGTTGCATACATTTCACAGTCACAGGCTTGATGTTGTCCTTGACAAAAAACGCAGTTGTATTTTAGTTTGAATTGCTTGTTAACTTGTGGCTTGAATGGTTTGCCCTTGATAGAGTAGGTACCAATCTCTTTGTTTGATTGAGAGAAGGTGGAGCCTTCACTGTTATTGGAGGCTTCAGGTTTAGGTCTAATCTTCATTTTGTTACTATCCTCGACCTCCATATGAGAAACTAGATCTCTCAAGCCTTCATTAATTTGGGCTAAGGTGAAGAAATTGGTGTTGTACTTCAAATACAGTTGCCTTACAGTTATATTGGATAGTTTTCTCTGGAAGAGAGCTGCAATTATCCACTCGCAACTAGAGAAATCATGTTTGTTCTTCAAACTCCTTGTTAAATTGAGGACAGAGATACGGAAAGCTTCCAAATCTTTCCTTGTGTGAGAAGGAGCTTTTATATCTAACATCTTGTGGAGTAAACAATGCTTAATTTTTTCATCATCACCAAAGCTTTCCTTTAGTAAATCAATAGAATGTTCATAATTCACATCTACTGATGGTATGTCCTTAATCAAATCAAGTGCAGTGCCTCGTAGTTGTGATTTTAAGTACTGTAATTTAGTCACAGGTCCTAAGTCAGTTCTTGATTCTACTTGGGCTTGAAATTGATCAAAAAAGGATTCAAACTCTGTATACTCACCCGAGAAGGTAGGTAGTTTAATACTTGGCAATTTGCGTTTGTCATTAGTACTTTGTAAATGTCTTTCCTCTTTCCTTCCACCAGTTGTTTCTGAAGTCTTAATGGCTCTTAGATTTGCTTTAAAGGTGACCAAATTGTTTTGATAATCTTCCCAGACCTGGTAATATGCCTCCTGTATTGATCCAAGGTCTGATTCATCGGTTATGTATGCAGTCTCTAATTTAAGGTATGCTTGTTCATAACCTGGCCACTTAGCTTCCAGAAAAGATATGGAAGTCTCAAGCCTATCAATGTCTATCGGAATGTTAGAACTAGCAAAATCACAACTCTTTATCGCTCTTGTTATGTGGCCTTTGTAAGCCTTTAAAGAACGCTTGCATTGTTCTACAGTAGACATTTTGTAGGATGTGGTTAATGGCGCATATGATTTTCAATACACTTCGTAAACTTATCTACAACATAAGATCTTGACAAGGCGTTGAAATGTACTCCGTCTCTCATATGTCCATCTTGGAAAGGACGAGCAGTTAAGTTGATAGTACGTACGTGTTTCTTCCGTAGAATTTTACTTAACTTCCTGTTCACAGCTCTCGAGACTCTAGCATATGTTTCCGGTCGTAAACCAAACCGATTATTTCGAGAATAATTCCTCGTCTCTAATAATGTAACTACAACCTTGCCATTAAGTTGTAAAAGATGATCAACAATGGCTAGAATATCGATCACAATTTTATTTGGTTCACAACAGTTATAAATGTCGTTGCCGCCAAGAAAAACTATGGCTAAATCATTACTAGTTTCACGCATGTAACGGAATGTGGGATGATTCCAGAAATTTGTTAATTTAGCACCACCAAGTTTACAGTAACTAATTTCGGTTCCTTCTATATTAGGTAAGGGTTCAGGAACTTGGGAGTGTCCGCCAATGATTACTCTAAATTTCATGACAAATATAATTAGAAAATCTATCCGGTTCGAAGGACCAAAATTCTAAAGCTGTTGAAAATAACTGATATTGAAATTCTACCCACTATGAGTTTCTCACCTTCGATTATTTCAGTATCTCTAGCTTAAAATCAGGGTAGTATATTTTGTTATTAAAAGACGTATTTAGAATATCAACGTCTAATTATATCTGAAGTATGGTATATTATTGTACCTAAATAATTTACTTACGTTAGTGGAAAGATTTTCTAGTACTCAACGTTACTATAGTTGTGGACTGTACCTTATCACTGGTGATACGCTTCCTTATCACACAAGCAGTCACTGTAAATGGAGACAAGTCACTCGTTAACCTATAAATACGCAAATATGTTGTACCAATATTCCGCAACTATTTAACATTATTTAGTGATTTAAGAACCGATGTTTACCTTGATATTATAGTTGGCATACGGCCTAACGACACAACATTGTTTGTTTATGTTGCACCGACCATCTAACACTCACGTATCCTACACAAATAACTCTCGATTGGCCAATTGATAAGCGCAAAGTGATAGGTAATAACTTCCGTGAGACGAAATCGATGGTTGCTTATAGACAGTACGTGATATGTGCTCTTCACACTGCCTGTTTCTGTACTGACTTTCATCCGTCGTTAATTTACAATGTCGTTTTCCTAAGCGTTTTGATCTATCAAATCTAGTAATTCGATCCTGTTTATAACGTTTATAATTTCCTCGAATAGTTGTGTTCGGTACGTGACTCGAGATCGTAAGGCTTCATTCAAATGCTAACCATGTACAGTCTAGGACAAGAGTCATGGTATTAACTCAAAATCTAGTAATTCGAACCTGTTCGAACGATTATAATTTCCTCGAATAGTTGTGTTCGGTACGTGACTCGAGATCGTAAGGCTTCATTCAAATGCTAACCATGTACAGTCTAGGACAAGAGTCATGGAATTAACTCAAAATCTAGTAATTCGAAGCAGTCTAATTTATTTCAAACGGCTCACTGAGTTTTAGCGACCTCTAGCATTTGTGTTTTAAATATCCGAAGTTCATTGTTGTTTTAAGGTTTCCTATTGATAATTATACTCTACTACTAGAGTGTACAGTTATACGACTTTACATAGAGTATTTAAGCTAATTCCACCTTAATTTTACAGAAGATGGCATTTTAGTTTTATATACTATTATATTTTAATTATTATATGCCCTCCATAATATACTCTTCGGGCTGTAAACATCCTCTCCTTTAATAAGGAGTAGCATTTTAGTTACATTTGAATCGTCTCCTTTCTCATCGGAGTTGCATAGAATATTATAAAATCCTTATATCCTTAATGCTAAGCCCACCACCAAATATTAATATATCTTAAACTAAATCCTGAAACTAAATCTACAACCCTGTCAGATATTCTGACAATTATCTAGCGACCTTCTAGCATCTTTTGAGAACGAATCTAGCGCTATTTTGTTTTTCGTTTTGGTAACGAACCGGTTATTTTCTTCTCTTGGATATTTATTATCAACTGTCAAAGGCTGTAGGTGGGTACAATTGACAAGGGTGGAGGTAAATCTGAAGCCATACATAGAATATAAGCTAATTTAGCAAGGATTGGAGCTGGAATGAGTGTAGCATTAGTAGGTCTGTTAAACAAATCCAGGCTAACTTGTGAACCACTGTGAACTGGTCTTAATTTCGGCTGTGTTTTCAAAGGTGGCCCTTCACCCCCCCCTCAAAATAGAAATATCTAATGTGAATTTGTTTTCTATTTTAGGTTAAAAATTATAAAAAAGCACATGTGCATTATATGTCATATTAACATGCTTTGAAGAGTGACAAAAACAGGATGAGATTTTTGGCGAGCTATGCCCTTTAACACTTAATTTGCGTAAATAAATTATCAAAATTTCCTGTCAAACCTGTAATGGTGTTTTATCAGATTGAAACCATTACTCCATCAGACAAAATATTAGTGGTCCGACTCAGCGATGTCATGGTCCGAGTCCGCCAATGGCATGGTCCGAATCGGCCACTGATATGGTCCGAATCAGCCTCATTGTGGGCCGAATCGACCAAGGTCCGAATCAGCCATGATCCGAATAAGCCGGCATTCCATATCAATATACAACAATTCTATGTGTGGACAAATATTATCTGTGTATACCCTGGTCTATCTGTGATATCTAATAACCTGAGTTTACATGCAGTTACTCATAGTTTCACTTTTACCCAGGCAATGCAGAAATGATTAACCCTTTTACCCAGGCAATGCAGAAATGATTAATCAATTCAATATTTACTACGTGAATCGATTAATACAGTGCAACTTCTCTCTCTCTCTCTCTCTCTCTGAGAAACCAGACTTGGCTCTTCCCTGATACCAAAATTTTGTTCATATACTTTTGTAATTATTGTTTTTATTGTTTCTAAGTTAGCATATATCAATTATTATCATTCATCTATAGTGCAAGTTAAATTAATCAGAAATAATTTGACTGGTACTGAAGCTGAATAGTTAAGGTCATAGATTTTACCCTGAAACATGTTGGTAGACCTTACGAGTAAGAAATGTGTATTTTGAGCAGTAGAAGTTTTAGCAAGGAGCTCATTTTGAAGATCTATACTAATCTCAACCTAATGTCAGAGAGCAATAATGACAAAACGAGACTCAAACTATGCAGTTTGGGGAGGAAAGGGGTTGTTGTTGTTGTTGTTCCCCAGGCTGTCTGGCCGAACAGCCTCAAGGTCTTGAGCAAGGCCAAGGCCATAAACGAGCGCCCCCACAAAACCCTCCCTGCTTACCACTAACAAATCCCGGGTGACCGAAGCCACTCCAAGGCAGGGAGCTGAGGAGGGTGCGGAAACGCCCGGGAAACCAAAGCGCCACCCAAGGCCCTGTGCCCCTCAGCAATTATGAAGGAAAAGTTGAGGGGCAAGGGAAAAATGTGACGCTTTGGCTCCCAATCTGCCAACTTCTAGGTTGGCAGTAGGGAGGTCAATCCACGGAAAAGACGCCGTCACTTGAGATCTAGAAGATATATAAGTAAAAGGAACAGTCAGAGTAAGCTATGGGTATGGCAGAGATCGCTCAGCTCTCACTCTGATAGACCAGCCCATCACCACATGACTAGAACCCAATCCTCTCAGCATCAGCTAGGAAAGGCCCTAGAAAGCCACCTTTGGCGGGGGGATAGCTCCCCTGTTTCAACTCCTTTCGGGGTTGGGCACCCGCCAGGAGGAAAGTCCAGGAGGAAAGGGGTAGTTTAGCTTGATTACACAGGGAAATTGACTTTACATCACCATCAACAGAGAGGAATTTTGTATGTAAGTTTAAACACTGTTGCCAGCTACTCTAAATATACCGATATTCCTGAAGGAAATACTTTATTAACAAATTTGTCTCGATGAACATAACATTTTAAATATATAAATCAGACATGCCATACCTCTACTATTTGGCTTAATGTATTAATATAATCATATGCAATATTTCCTTTCTGGCTACAAGTAGTTTGGAATCATGATAAACCTATCTTTGTCTTACCTACGCGAAATTGATATTACCAAACTACAGTACATGAATCATGATCAATTTAATCAATACCCCACCAACTCAGTATTAACTGTGACTATCATGGTTGAGGGAAGTCATTCACAAATCGACATAATTTTCACACTAGCTTGCCTAAAGAATATAATACCATATGTTCGGCCAATATTTACTGAAATACATGTTTGTTAGTAACTAAATAGGAAGCAAATACAGTGGAATCTCCAATCTCGATCATAATTGGTTCCCACAAATACCGATCGAGATTCGAAATATCGAGATGCGAAGTTAACTTCTTATGGGAAAAAATACAATCGGTTCCAGCCACTTGCCGACTAACCTACATCAAATCTGTCAATTTTCACATTTGCCCCCCACAATCACATGCAATATATATAATATGTTAAAATAGATAAAATTAATAATGAAAGAGTTTTATTTTTACCTTATATTTATTGATAAAGAGGTTTGTGTGGTTGATTGTTGGTTCCAAGGCGAACGCAGTTAGGTTACTGCGTCTCCGCACCCGGCGCACAGTCACCGTCAACAATTCTTGCAATTGCTTCCCTCACCCTGTCACCACTAGTACCGGCATTTTATGAATGCGATAAAAAAGGTCCAGGTAGACGACTTCACAATACAAGTTTTCAAGCGAATGGCGGATGTGTGACTGGTACACCAAGTGGCCGCTAGATCTACCGACTTCAATAAATTTTCCATGGTATAAAGTTTAATCAAGTTTTCTTTTGTCTTTACTATTATTATATATTAGATTTTCCTCATACAAATAATAATGTATATTAAAACATGGTAAAGTAATTTATATTACTACGTAAATGAAAGCGGCAGAGACAGGTTAGACTACCGCTTGAGACGATCGATACTAGCGGTACATTAGTATACAGGTGAACAAAACACAATGACTGTGAGGTTCACACATCGATTTGGTCAAGATTAATCTGTTTATATTAGTATATAAGCATCTAGCATCGATATTTAGCTATTAGCTATCGAGATTAACGTTTTTTCATCGAGATTTGTGATTGGGGAGAGCTTGAAGGTGGCATCGAGATGCGAAATATCGAGATGAGATTGATCGAGATATGTGAGCCTACTGTACAATACTTCAATGAGTATTAAACATTTCACCCAGCTTACTACAACACATTGGGATGAAAGTACATTTCTAGGACCATCCTGGTGGTGTAATGGTTAAGGTGGCAAAAATATGTGTGTGATAACCCGGGTTCGAATCCCGGTGGATCATATATACTTTAATTAATTTCATTGGGGGTGTGGTGGTGAAATTAATAAACAAATAATATTTATGTAACATAAAATGTGAATTATTATATATTAACTGCATTATTTAGTATATAACCATCATAGAATGAATCTAGTAAAAATATACTACACAACTATGTATCATAGATTAGTATACAAACTGTATTACACCTGTTACTTAAAGAAAACCCTCAATACAGATCAATGGTGAATTTTTAGATGAAACTAATGCAATTTCCTCCTGTTGTTCTCAAAAACTGTGCTTCCGTGCTGACTCCCTGCCTAGGCAAACTCTTTCGTCTCTGTCTATCCTCTAACGTCTTCCCTTCATGCTGGAAGTTTGCTCACATTCAACCTGTCCCAAAGAAGGGTGACCGCTCTCAACCCTCCAACTATCGTCCAATTGCTCTTATCTCTTGTCTTTCTAAAGTTTTTGAAACTATTCTTGCTTCCAAATTTCTCAAGCATTTTTCTTCTCATAATCTGCTCTCAGATCGCCAGTATGGCTTCCTTAAGGATCGCTCTACTGGTGATCTTCTTTCATATCTTACTAACTCTTGGTCATCCTCCTTTCGGGACTTCGGTGAAACTTTTTCTATTGCACTAGACATATCGAAAGCCTTCGATAGAGTCTGGCATAAATCTTTAATTTCTAAACTACCCTCCTTCGGTTTCTATCCCTCCATCTGTGCCTTTGTCTCTAATTTCCTTTCCGGCCGTTCCATAGCCGCGGTTGTGGACGGCCATTGTTCACTTCATCACCCTATAAACTCCGGTGTTCCTCAGGGCTCTGTCCTATCTCCTATTCTCTTTCTAATTTTTATAAATTATCTCCTTAACTGTACCTTAATTCCCATCCATTCATACACAGACGACTCAACCTTACACTACTCCATTAGTTTTTCAGAACGCCCCAGCCAGCAATCCCTCAACGACAAATGTAATGAAGCCATAGAACTCTTAAATTCTGATCTAAATACTATTTCCAATTGGGGCAGAGAAAACCTTGTTAACTTTAATGCTTCCAAAACCCAATTTCTCCATCTATCTACCCATCAGGATCTCCCAGCGGACTATCCCTTATTCTTCAACAATACAAAAATCAACCCTTGATCTTCTCTCAATATTCTTGGTGTCTCTTTTTCTTCTGCTCTGATTTGGAAGGACCATATTGCCAGTCTTGCTATGGCAGCCTCCCAGAAGCTGGGTGTGCTCAACCGCCTTAGGGGGTTCTTTTCCCCTGCACAGCTTCTTGCTCTGTACAGGGGCATAGTGCGCCCTTGTATTGAGTATTGTTCACATGTGTGGGGAGGTTCCTCTCACACCGCTCTCCTAGACAAAGTTGAAAGGAAGGCCTTTCGTATCATTAACTCCCGTCCACTCACCAACTCTCTGCAATCTCTCTCTCTCCGCCGCAATGTTGCATCTCTCTCGCTACTATAATAATCAGTGTTCCTCAGAGCTATCCCAGTGCATACCACCTCCTTTACGTAGGGCACGTGGTACCCGTCTTGCAACTCAATCCCACCCCTACTCTGTGCAACTCTCCAACCCAAGAGTGAAACGTTACTCTCAAACTTTCTTCTACTCAACAGCTGAGCTCTGGAACTCTCTCCCAGAATCAGTCTTTCCCTCTTCCTATGACTTAAATTGCTTCAAACTCCGTGTGTCCAGGCATTTTGGCTCGAACGTCCCTTGATTTTGGCCCGGTCACTCTTTCAACTATGGGGGAGGTACTCGCTATAGGCAGTTATGCCTTTTGCCTCCCTCAATCACATAGGAAAAAAAAAAAAAAAAAAAAAAAAATTGGACCCCCCCGAGCCATTCGTATTATAATTATCTTTTCTCTCATTATAATTCAATTCCAAGTTGTGAATCAAGCATGCTAATCATTGTGCTGAAGGTCAGCCTGTAATTACTACATGTCTATATCATTATATATATATAAAATATATGTACAGTATATACAGTATATATATATATATATATATATATATATATATATATATATATACCGAGTATATATATTTATTGACACAAACCATTTTTAAGTGACATCTCATATTTATCAAGTAGGTAGGCTATCATCATCAGGGCGTCGGTCTAGTTCATCTTTGAAATAGTCAAACATTCTTTGTATGCATCCAGTTAGGTAATTAGTTGTCTTTGCTTCACTAGTAAGTCTCTGTAATACTCTGTATGGGAGAAGAAACAATATATATACAATGGTAACGAGAAAAGGAAAAGCTGAATGACAACAGAAGACACACGTGCACCGTTCCTCAACTCCAGAGAGACACTGACGTCTAGGTGTCGTTCGTTCCCCAACAACTGAGCCAACAGTGTTGCCAGTGCCTTTAGCTAAAAGGAATCTTGATAACAATAAGTTGCTACATTCCTTCTCGAGTGAATATAACACAAACTTTAGATATAAACAACTAGCCAGATGTAAACAAACCACACCCAACACCAACCATAAGGAACTATTATAAAATGATTATGTAAACTTAGTCAAATTTGTCAGCTACGGCCACAGGCCGTAGCTCGATTGGTAGAGCGTTCGCCTGCAAACCGTGAGGTTGACAGTTCGAGCCTCGGGCCAGCCAGTGAGTTATTGGCAGATGTCAGTGCCGTTGGTGAACGGTGCGGTCTAGCAATCTGTGGCAACTATTCACCAAGTCCCTGATTCATCAGGGCACCCACCCTAGCCTTGCTATTCAGCAGGGAGTGTATGGTGGTAAAAACTGCATCATCATCATCATCATCTGTGTCTTCTATTGAGACCAGGGCCTAATGAAACAAACGTTCTTTACCTAATTTAAACAAAAGGGATATTCTTCTTCTATTCTCAAGAATTACCCATGTTCAGTGAGCCTTCTGTGTCTTCTCTCAAGACCAAGGCTTCAATACATATAATCTATTTCCTCAATATATATAACCTGTTTACTCATCTGACACAACCGTCGTTACTACACAAGTACCTCAACAATTATATAAAGTCTCACAAATTACCGACCGGGATTACAAGTTCCCTCTCATATATAATATTGGGTTCCGTCACCCAGTTACTCCATCGACATTGGTTTACAATATTTACCTCAATAACCCCTTCCGAATGTACTCTCATGTAACTCTAATTACAAGCACGCTATGTTTACATTAAACCTTAATCCATAACCGTTCTAATAAAAGATAAACCGTGCCTCAAAACGCCTGCACGGAACAGATTAACATATATATTCCTTTACATAACTTCTGAGGAATTCTTTGTTATACGGGATATCCCTAACACTTTTCCCAGATTGCCTCCAGGACCCTTTCGATTTATATGGATACAACTTCCTTTCTAAAACATAAGAATCCCATAATTCACATGGACTAGTGTCCTTCTATTTAGTTTCCTTATAAAAAACTTAATTTGTGATTTAAATGGACTACAGGGTAGTGTCCTTTCCTAGCCATAGCTGATCTATCGGGCAACTAAACAAAACTGTTTCCCCTTGAACTTATTGGTTGCCCCTTTTGACTAGAAGAATTGATCTTTCCCTCCTCTCTTTACTTTGATACTTAAATCTTTTCTATCAGATCCTATATAATAACACTTTCGGCATTACGCCTTTGCTAACAAAAATAACTAATTAATACACATCATGATTTTATGGAAACAGGTTAGTCTAAATTATTTTTCCTTTAGTGTTGTCTTAGAAGGACACATACATTTTTATTGGAACCTCCAGGTTAGTCAACATTTTCTCTCTTTCTTTCTGAATCTTATGCGGGCTTAATATGGGTCCTTAAAGAAATATATTTATGGATGCTGGAATCAGGTATGTGTGCTGGAACTGTGCTTTACCACCTCAGAGCTGGCCAGTAGCTCCTCTGGAAGTCCTCACTTCCGTCCACCTTCTGTCGTCCCTCTTGAATTGCTTGACTGTGTGTGTGTAGAATAGCGATGTGACGACAGGCGGCAGGATACTGAAGGTGTATCCTCCGAGTGGGTGAAAGTGAGGAGAGATCAGGGGTGGTTTATGTTGTGGCTTTAGATAAGGGCAGGGTAGCTGGAATGGTTGGCTCATGGTTTCCCTGTGTGCCCGGGTGAGAGAGAGCAAGCGGGTTGAAGAAAGATAACCCGGTGAGTTCCGAGGGGTGAATGACCCCAGGAACCCTTCTGTGCCAGCCTTTATAGTCACGCCTCCCGTTCTCCCGCGCTGTGATTGGCTGGGCGGCACGCGCGGTGGCACGCTCACTCTGAATTCTCGCCTCCTTCACCTCCTCTCTCTTCTCTTCAAAATTAGTCCCGGGAAGCTGGGTATAACCTTCTTTCAGTGGCTTACGGGAGTACAGGGCTGGCACCGAGGTATTTGATTGTTGATAACCAGAAGGAACTGCTCGGGAAGAGAAAGAGAGCAACTTTTGAGGTGAGGTAGGGAGCCCAGCTTCGCGCTCCGATAATGGAGGCCGCTGATTGGCTGGCTGGCAAGGCGTGGCATGTTGTGGCCGTGAACTGCCAAAGTCAGCTGACGGTGCAAGCAAGTAGAAGGGAGCGCGGTGATTGGCGGAGGGCTTTTCTACTTTATCACCGCCTACTGATTTTAGGCGAGCTCCTGATCGCCGCAACACCGTTCCCCTGAAAGTTTTGCCATCTGGCTGCCACTCCACCAGTCGACTGTGCTCACAGAGACATTTGTGTAGCTGGAGGGCAGGATTCTGATTTCCCACAACAGTTTTGGCTATTAAAACCTCCCCGGGCTGACTGAGAAGCTGTTTGAGAGCTCGAGTGGTATTGATTCTTTGCCCTTGCCCGTCGACTATTGTTACTAGTTGACGGAGTCAGTACTGAGGGTCAGAGGGGAGGGGCATATGGTGCCTTGCAACTGGCAGGCACGTGCCCCGGGGGTCCTATTTATAGCCTCGTCCGGGTACCTGATTGGTTGGCGGCTAATCCTACCACTACGAGTGAGAGTCTCGGTGGGGCCCGTGAAAATAGACGCACTAGCTGGAGTCTTATCCGGAACGTTAGCCAAGGAATTTCCTTTAGATTCATTTACTTTAGCTGTGGGAGAGCCGTTTATACGTTTGCTGTCAAAAGATACGTTTCTCGGTTCTATTTCGTCTCGAAAACACTCTTCCTCACTACTTAGTCTTATTTAAATCTCTCAGGGAAACTGAAACTTCGCTATCTGGGTCCGTAGACTTTTCATCCTCGGTAAGCTCATAATAATAATTTTCCCCACTAACTACGATCTCTTTGCTTCCTATATCTCCTTCTGGCTCAACCTCAGGGAGACTCTCTTGGTTCTTACGACTAAGTGACCACCAGAATGGAGAATCCTCTAGATAGTTCCTGTTCAGATTAGGACCTCCAACGTTGGGTCGAGCTGGGGAAGTATCAGGGTCACCAACCCTGGATTCTATCTCCTCTTCGCTCCCTTCCTCGCTCATATCTGGGGGAAGAATACCTTCATATCGTTTGGTATGACGAATATGAGTAACTGACACAATATCTCCATGATGCAAGTACAACACTTGATAGGGCCCGTTTATCTCTACAACCCTGAAGGGACCCTCGTATTTCTCCTCCAGTTTACCAGCTCGGGTGGGATCATGTCTCTTTACCAGAATATACTCCCCCCGGTAATAAGGATTATTTAGAGAAACTTCCTTAAGCTGTTGCTGGGCAATATGATCATGAACTTGCTGTCGTCGCTCCCCTTGTTCCTTCCAATATTTTCCTGGTTGGGAATACTGCGCGGAGGAACTGGGGTAGGGCAATAATCCGTTCTTGAGGCAATTTCGGCGTGCTGCCAAAGATAATCTCATAGGGAGAATGCCCAGTAGTTCTACATACCGTGGTATTTATTCCACAGACAATTTCGGGCAAAAGTTCCGGCCAACCTCGGAGGATTTTCTCCCCTTGTGAGCTCAGACTAGCCCGGATGCAATTGGCTAACACCCTATGATTCCTTTCACATACAGCATTTCCCAGGGGGTAATACGGGGAGGTGTGCTGTATCTGGTAGCCCAAGGTTTCTCCCAAGTGTTGCCAGATCTCATTATTAAATTCTCTTCCCCTGTCACTCAGAATACCTCCAGGGGTGCCATACACAAAAATTACCTTTTCCAAGATAACCTTAGCCACCGCTTCGGCTTCTTGTCCGGAATAGCGCAAGCAACCGTGTATTTGGAAAATATATCGACACAGGTCAAGATGTACACTCACGTAAAAAGTTGCTCAGGGGTGGGTCCTTCCTTCCCCTACTCCACCCTGGGCAGGTGTGGAAGGGGGGAGTCTGGTCCAAGTCTACCCCCACCTTCCAACCCCAAACTATCCCTAACTCCCCCACCTTCCTTTTCTAGCTGGCAGTTAGTGATTAGCGACAATTGCTTACATGTATTGCACAGTATTGTCAAACCATCATTGCACATGCTTACAATGGCTGACATTTAACATTTATTAGGAATTTATAAATACAATATACTGTATAATTGTGTTCTCAAAATGAGTTTCTATACTGAACGTGGGTTACACGAATCTTGGCTGTTGTGGTCTTGTGCCTCTCTCTCTCTCTGCATGTGTGTGTCGCTCTCTCGTTGCACTACTTTCTACCATCAAAACTTAATGTGATTTCAATATAATAATACCGTAATTAAATCCAATCTCATACAGTATTCAAGATATTATGTTCACCATTATTGCAATACACATCAACGTGCCCTCTATGATCTACTCCTAGGTTCTCAAATTATTTACACAGTTGGGGTTTTATATCATAACAGGAAAGGACTAAAGGCAAAGATTGGCTGGAATAGTGTTGCGACTGTTAACCCAGGAACTGCGGGAAGACTCTTAAGAGTTCCCCCGGCGGACTGCGGGAAGACTCTTAAGAGTAAGGCTATTCAAAAATCCATTTAAAACACCCCCAATTTTTTTTTTTTTTTAATTGCCCCTGGGCCATGCCAAATATCACTCCTCCACCTCCCCTCCTTTCCTCACCTCCTTCAGTTGATCACCTATTTTCCCTGTTATTCCCTTATTCTGTGGCCTATTTTCGTGCTAACATTAGCGAGTTGCAAGTAGGGCATTGTCATCACTGTTAGCAAGCGAGTGCAAGAGAGAGAGAGAGTATCGATCGACAGTCTCTCTCCAGACGTGGGGAAAAGTGGTGGGAAGGGAGGTTGCCTCAGCCATACATTATGTAACTCCCGGCCTGTATCGCTGATTTTGACCATCCAAACGCTGTTTCCACTTGTTTTATTGTTGTAACAGGTTAATACCTTTATAATCAACCTATAATAGGCGCATATGGATAAGTATTAATGCTATTTATGGTAAAATAACGATGTTAGTGATGGGAACAGCTCAAATACGTCAGCACAGGAGTGTGGTGTCTCATACCCCCCATGCGCAATTCTTAGGTTAATGATTGTTTTGTCTATCATTTAAATCAGTTTCTCCCATTTATTCAATACCATACATACTATAAACGGTTTGCATTTCATTATATGGGTCCCTTTACACTTTTTTTGATCAATTGAATGTAAAACTCGATACAAATTACTATAAAAGTCGGTGTGAACTTTTAGTAATTAAGGTTTGAGTATAGAGCCCTTGAGTAGCAGGACTTGCCTTCTCAATTCCCCCTTCTCTGTCTCTTCTGTTAACCCAGCCTCTCACCTCTACAAACCCCCAAATAATTAATAGGATTAATAAACAGTTTTACCATCAACTGTCCTCTATGTGTATCGAATACAGGCAACATTTATCACACACACTAAAGAAGGGAAATATACCACATTCAGACCAGTTAAATCTTGGTTGTAGAAAGTGTGTGCTACGAGTTACAAGGAGTTACAAGGAATATTTAGTATCTCAAAAGACCTTGATGTCCATTACGGGGAAATATTCGAAGTGGAAAGCGAGCCATTTTTCAGTGCACTACACTCCTTACAGAGTGTGCAAAATACTATCTACTGTCTTCTTGAACTATTCAACTGAGGAAATGTTTACAACTTATGAGGACAGTTTGTTTCAGGTAGAACAGATCATAAATGGGAAAGCTTCCACAAATACTAGTGCTAATCCTTTTCAATTCTAACTGCCAGCCATGGTTGCGTAGTATCGTATTCATATTGAGGCTAAACATTTTGCTATGATACACATTATTAAACGCATTACATATTTTAGAATCTTAAATGAATTGACCTCGTAGTCTACGTGTTGAGAGAGAGAGAGAGATCCACTACAGCCGAGATTCTTGTAGCCAACGTTGTGTATAGAAACTCATTTTGAGAATGCAATTATGCAGTATATTGTATTTATAAATTCCTAATATATTTTAAATGTTAACCATTGTAAGCATGTGGAATGATGGTTTAACAATGATATATAATACATGAGAGCAATCGTCACTAATCACTAACTGCCAGCTAGAAAAGGAAGGTGGGGGAGTTAGGGATAGTTTGGGGGTGGAAGGTAGGGGTAGACTTGGACCCGACTCCCCCCTTCCACCTGCCCAGGGTGGAGTAGGGGAAGGAAGGACCCACCCCTGAGCAACTTTTAGTATCTTAGTTTCTTACAGTAGATCCTCTGGAAAAAGGCAAACTATGCCTGTGTATCCAGCTCAGTACCAGTACTTGCACTGCTGCGTTCGTTCACGGTGTTGGCGGCGGCGGTAGCAGACGCAACATTTTTACTATTCTGTATTTTTGTTTTATTCTTACAGTTTCTTACAGTAGATCCTCTGGAAAAAGGCAAACTATGCCTGTGTATCCAGCTCAGTACCAGTGCTTGCACTGCTGCGGTCGTTCACGGTGTTGGCGGCGGCGGTAGCAGACGCAACATTTTTACTATTCTGTATTTTTGTTTTATAATCAAACTTCAAATCTTGTCTTCCCCATGCTTTATCAAGATTACTTTCAAACTCCCTTATTGATTCGGAATCGACTACATACTGGGGCAGTGCGTTCCACTCATTTACCACTCTATCACAAAATGAGTTCTTCGCCTTCTCAAGCCTATTTCTTTCTTTGTAAATTTTCTTAGAGTGTCCTCTCGTTCTTGTTCCCTCCCGCATCAAGAAGATACCTTCACACACATCCTCATCGTACTTTCCTGACACTATCTTAAAAGTCTCTATCATATCCCCTCTCTTTCTCCTATATGCCAGTGTCGGAAGTCCCAGTGTCCTCAACCTCTGCTCATAGCCCGCGTTCTTCAACGTTGGTACCAGCTTGCTAGCTCTTCTCTGCACTTTCTCCACTGCTTCTATATCCTTTACCATATATGGAGCCCACACCTGGTTTGCATATTCCAGGTGTGGCCTAACCAGCGCTGTATATAGATTCCTGAAGATTTCTTCGTCAAGTGACACAAATGTCCTCCTTATCAGCCCTACAATTCTATTGGCTTTGTTTATCTTTTCCGCTAAATGTTCTGAGAAATTTAACTTATTATCTATCACTACTCCTATATCCTTTTCTGCACTCACTTCCTCCATCGCTTCATACATACTGTATCCTACCTTGTCTATCTTGCTGGTCCCAATCCGCATGTACTTGCATTTTTTTTGGATGAAAAGGCATTAACCAATGCTCAGACCATCCCTTCATGCCCTCCACATCTCCTTGAAGCAAACCCATATCTTCCTTACTCCTCACTCTTCTATACAGTTTAGTGTCATCCGCATACAGGTATACCTCACTTCCATTAGTTATAACTTCAGGCAAGTCGTTGATAAATATAACGAACAGCAATGGTCCCAACACAGATCCCTGAGGTACCCCACTTGTAATTTCCCTCCACCCCGAGCCTATTCCATTCACCAATACCCTCTGTCTCCGATCTTTCAGGAAGGCTTCTATCCATTTCACACATTTCTCCCCTATATTATAGCTTCTAACTTTCTCTATTAACCTTTTATGTGGGACCTTATCGAAGGCCTTCATAAAATCGCAATATACCACGTCTATTACATCACCATCATCTATAATTCATCATTTATAATCAAACTTCAAACCTTGTCTTCCCCATGCTTTATCAAGATTACTTTCAAACTCCCTTATTGATTCGGAATCGACTACATACTGGGGCAGTGCGTTCCACTCATTTACCACTCTATCACAAAATGAGTTCTTTGCCTTCTCAAGCCTATTTCTTTCTTTGTAAATTTTCTTACGAGTGTCCTCTCGTTCTTGTTCCCTCCCGCATCAAGAAGATACCTTCACATACCTATACATACCTAGTATGTGTGAATGTACCTTTTGTTTGTCTGTCTGGGAAGAGGTCCCATAATGTCCACTGATAATTTGGCCCAGGGTGTACCAGCGGTAATATGTCCGGGCGACTGTCTAGGTCCCCTTCCATCTTTGCCCCTCTGACACCCCAAACACTTTTGAACAACTTCTTTAACGATCTGGTCGGCCCTCTTGGTCCAGTACCTTTCATTAAATTGTTTGAGAACCCTACAGTAGACTGTCCCAAATGAGCCCCCCTTCCTTCTTGTCCGTGGAAGATTTGGATCATGTGTTTTGCCTCCGAATAGTCAAGTACGACCCGATCTTTAGAATCCCTCCAGGCTTCCTCCGAGAACTTTACTTTATTACCATATCTAGGGTTATGTTTTTCCCTGTGAGGTTCAGTGGGTTGGACGGGTGCTACCGGTAGTCGAGACAAGCCATCGGCATTAGTGTGTAATTTACCTGGTCTATGTCTAACTTCAAAAGAATATTCTTCCAAAATCACCTTCCACCTGACAAATAGTCCGTCTTCCGTTTTCATTTTCCTGAGCCATTGCAAGCTATGGTGGTCCGTAATAACTTCAAAGTGGACCCCGGCTAGATATGGACGGAAATATTGTACAGCCCACACTAGAGCCAGACATTCTTTTTTTGTAACGCTGTAATTCTTTTCGCCCTTATTCAGTGTCCGGCTAGCACAGGCCACTATGCTTTCCTTTCCGTCCACTTTCTGGGCCAATACAGCTCCGAGCCCTTCATCAGAAGCATCGGTATATAGCTGAAACGGCTTGGTGAAATCCGGATGACAAACTATGGGGTTAGAAGTTAATTTTTGCTTCAAGTGATCAAAAGCTACCTGACAACTCTGATCCCAGTCGAACCTCCTCCCTTATTTTAGTCTCTGAGTCATGGGGCGAGCAATCTTTGAAAAGTTGGGTATGAACCTTCGATAGTAGGAGGCTATTCCCAGAAACGCTCGAATCTCTTTGACAGAGGACGGAGGTGAGATTTCGGCAATAGATCTCACTTTATGTGGGTCCGGTTGGATACCTTTACTGGAAACCACGTGCCCTAGATATGCCACCTCACGGGCCCCTAATTGGCATTTTGAAGGTTTCAGTTTAAGTCCTGCCCCCCTGATTCTTTCTAAACCTTCTTGTAGTCGGTGAATATGTTCTTCCCAATTAGCGATAAAGATTATAATATCATCTAAGTACGCCAAACAAGTTTTCCAGGTTAATCCCCTCAATACTTCGTCCATGACTCTAGTGAAACTGGCGGGATCATTGCAAACTCCAAACGGCAAAACAGTAAACTGGTAGAGTTTGCCTTCGCTCTTGGCAAATGCGGTTTTCTCTTGATCCTCGGACCTAACTGGTACTTGCCAGTATCCACTCTAGATCTAGGGTAGAGAACCAGGTTGACCCATTGAGTGATTCTAACAAGTTGTCAATACGAGGTAGGGGCTGCGCGTCTTTGATGGTGACATCGTTTAATTTTCGATAATCTACACAGAACCGAGTAGACCCATCTTTTCTTTTTACTAGGACTACTGGAGATGACCACAGACTGTAAATTCCACTACTATCCCCTGCTTAATCATGTCCTCAACTTGTTCCTTTTATTTTTGTCTCATAATGGGGTTTTGTCGTCTATCCTAATAGGAGGCCCTTGAGTGTGTATCTCAAGGGTGTGGCAGGTTCGAGCCGATCCGTGGTCCCCTTCGTTTTGAGCAAACACATCTCGGTACGTCCAGAGCAATTCATGTAAGGTACTGGCTTGATTTTACGTTAATTGTTTCGGGATTTCAGGCAAGTTCACGGGTCCGTCAGTTCCAACAGTAGTGGGTTGAGCGGGTGTAACTTGTCCTAACAGTTTCCCTTTTTGATAAATAATCGTGTCATCACCAAAATTAGCTAGAACTAGTTTCCTCTGGTCGGCAGTAATGAAGGTGGGAGATATTCTCCCCCAATTCTGTGCATCAGGTTAAAAAATCCCGGCAGTCATGCCTGGGTATGGGGGAATCTCTATCATTTTCCAAGATCTAGCAGGGATAGACAGTTTTCCTGTGGTAGCTACTATTTGAGGTCGGAGAGTGGTCGTTGTGTCTTTCAGCCCACACTGGATAGTTACTCCCATCTGACTCATGAGATCTATTCCCAGATACCCATCGACTCCACTATTTGCTTTTCCCGATAAAACACAGAAATCGGTGGTGAAGGTAATTCCTTTCCATTGTACTACCGCCGTATTAGTTCTCCCTAGGATCGTCAGTGGTTGACCCCCGGCTCCTGACAACTAAATACTTTGATTTAATGGGCCCATTTCTTGCCAATTTAAAAATAAAAAATCTCTAGAAGACAACTTCGGTTTGCCCCCGTATCAATTAACATGTTAGCGGCTTTCCCATTTATGACTATAGTTTCACAAGGTGTTTGTCTCTCTAAAATATTGACCTCACTATACCGCCCTTCTATGTGACGTTTCACCGAAAATGTTCTCTCTCTTTCGGCATCATGACTTTTGGCTGGTTTTCTGTCTCCCGGTATTCTACCGGAGGCATTCCTCCCCGGTTTAGATCGGTTCCCCTGGGTAGAGGTCGATCGTTTGGAAGTGCGGGTCTGGGGTCAAATCTAAGGGTTGGGGCTTGTGGATGGTTGGTACGGCACCTAGCTAGGTGTCCGGTCTGTCTACAAGTGAAGCATCGGATTCGGATACCCTTTCTTTGGGTTCTCCTCCTCCCCTTTTAGTTTTTCCTCTTTTACTTCTCGAGCCTCCATAATCTTTTTAATGACCTCCATCAGTTCCTTAGTAGTGTTGACCTCATGAATGATGCAATGCTTCCTAACTTCCACCGGGCAGGCTTGGATCATAATCTCCCTGATCTCAGTTTCCTGGCTCTCTTGGTCCATATGGGGATATGCCAGTTTAACATTCTTAGCGATTTCCCTCCTCAGGGCTCTCACATTTTGGCCATCAAGTTTCAGACTCTTCAGTTTGTCTCTGGCTTTTCTGGTAGAAGTCTCTCGGCCAAATTCTTCGATTAAGGCACTCCTGACTTCGGCCCATGACACTCTAGTCCCTCCAGACGTACTCTTACATCATTCAGGGCCTTACCTAAGTGTGCCTTTCCATAGGCGATTTTTTTTTCCATTTTCTCCTACGTCAAATAACGTGAACTGACATTCTAACTGCTCAATCCAGAGCTCGATTTCTTCCTTCCCCTCTTCCCATAATCTGAATGGCAACACACCCATCATTATGTCTGTTAGATAATTATACTCAATCTAAATGATTTGTCGAATCCTACCGCTTGCCACCAAAATGTAGTATTTATTTTAAGTTCTGCTACGATACTACTATTATGGGGGATAAATCGACATTCATTTAGAAGTTTGTATACTTTATTTAACAAACTTCCTAACTACTCTAATTATTATGTTCTCTCCATTAACCAACTTTACTCCTAAACTCGATTACTGAAATTAATAACGGGTCCTTGGTTCGGGCCGAGATGAGTTCAAGACACGGATTGAATATTACGTTGATTCATGATAGGTTGTACTTTGGATCCCTAGAGCTCCCGTTACTCCCTAACTGAATTCCCGCTATTCAGGTATTGACTCAAGTCGACTTCGATCCAACAAACACGTTATTAGTTACTAATCCTAAGTAGTTTAATCTGAGCCTTGCTGTGCTTTCTATTGAGACCAGGGCCTAATGAAACAAACGTTCTTTACCTAATTTAAACAAAAGGGATATTCTGCTTCTATTCTCAAGAATTACCCAAGTTCACTGAGCCTTCTGTGTCTTCTCTCAAGACCAAGGCTTCAATACATATAATCTATTTCCTCAATACATATAACCTGTTTACTCATCTGACACAACCGTCGTTACTACACAAGTACCTCAACAATTATATAAAGTCTCACAAATTACCGACCGGGATTACAAGTTCCCTCTCATATATAATATTGGGTTCCGTCACCCAGTTACTCCAACGACATTGGTTTACAATATTTACCTCAATAACCCCTTCCGAATGTACTCTCATGTAACTCTTATTACAAGCACGCTATGTTTACATTAAACCTTAAACCATAACCATTCTAATAAAAGATAAACCGTGCCTCAAAATGCCTACACGGAACAGATTCACATTTATATTCCTTTATATAACTTCTGAGGAATTCTTTGTTATTCGTGATATCCCTAACGCTTTTCCCAGACTGCCTCCAGGACCCTTTCAATTTATATGGATACAACTTCCTTTCTAAAACATAAGAATCCCGTAATTCACATGGACTAGTGTCCTTCTATTTAGTTTCCTTATAAACAACTTAATTTGTGATTTAAATGGACTACAGGGTAGTGTCCTTTCCTAGCCATAGCTGATCTATCGGGCAACTAAACAAAACTGTTTCCCCTTGAACTTATTGGTTGCCCCTTTTGACTAGAAGAATTGATCTTTCCCTCCCCTCTTTACTTTGATACTTAAATCTTTCCCATCAGATCCTATATAATAACAATTTCGGCATTACACCTTTGCTAACAAAAATAACTAATTAATACACATCATGATTTTATGGAAACAGGTTAGTCTAAATTCTCTTTCCTTTAGTGTTGTCCTAGAAGGACACATCAATTTTTATTGGAACCACCAGGTTAGTCAACATTTTCTCTCTTTCTTTCTGAATCTTATGCGGGCCCAATATGGGCCCTTAAACAAATATATTTATGGATGCTGGAATCAGGTGTGTGTGCTGGAACTGTGCTTTACCACCTCAGAGCTGGCCAGTAGCTCCTCTGGAAGTCCTCACTTCCGTCCACCTTCTGTCGTCCCTCTTGAATTGCTTGACTGTGTGTGTGTAGAATAGCGATGTGACGACAGGCGGCAGGATACTGAAGGTGTATCCTCCGAGTGGGCGAAAGTGAGGAGAGATCAGGGGTGGTTTGTGTTGTGGCTTTAGATAAGGGCAGGGTAGCTGGAATGGTTGGCTCATGGTTTCCCTGTGTGCCCGGGCGAGAGAGAGCAAGCGGGTTGCAGAGAGATAACCCAGTGAGTTCCGAGGGGTAAATGACCCCAGTAACCCTTCCGTGCCAGCCTTTATAGTCACGCCTCCCGCTCTCCCGCGCTGTGATTGGCTGGGCGGCACGCTCGCTCTGAATTCTCGTCTCCTTCACCTCCTCTCTCTTTTCTTCAAAATAAGTCCCGGGAAGCTGGTTATAACCTTCTTTCAGTGGCTTACGGGAGTACAGGGCTGGCACCGAGGTATTTGATTGATGATAACCAGAAGGAACTGCTCGGGAAGAGAAAGAGAGCGACTTTTGAGGTGAGGTAGGGAGCCCAACTTCGCACTCCGATAATGGAGGCCGCTGATTGGCTGGCTGGCAAGGCGTGGCATGTTGTGGCCGTGAACTGTCAAAGTCAGCTGACGGTGCAAGCAAGTAGAAGGGAGCGCGGTGATTGGCGGAGGGCTTTTCTACTTTAATATCTTTTAACCCTTTCACGCATTTATGACGCAGAGGTTGCCAGATTGGCAATAAGAAATAGAGTTCCCTCACTCTTATAATTAGCTCTCCAAAATTAGTTTTCTGCCCACAGATACCGTAAAGTGGGGTAACTATTATATAATGGAAACGCTTTTTATTGTTTTTTTGTGGGGTCTGTTTAGCGAAATGGCAAAGGAAGAGCATGTAAAAGTCCTAGGAAATTGACATGAGTATATGTACTGTCGCCGTCAATAGTTTCCTGGACACCCATCTGACGATGACTAGTGATTTGTTTTGGTAACAGTGTTGCCCCTCCCTCCCCACCCCCCCACTCTGTAGTCCTGTCCCTCCCCCTCTTTCTTCCTCGTAGGGCAACTGTAAGCCCCTCCCTCTCCACCACCACCGGACTCCACACACAGCACATCCACACCATTATGCTCTCTCTCTCTCTCACACAACTGATAATTGTAATTATTCAGCACCATGATTACGTTATATATTTTAGGATCATATTTACACTATTAAAACGTAAAAATTTATAATGTTTCGTATTCGTTAACAGAATTAATATACCAATATTGCATTCCCTTGGCCATATAGTGAGATTTGTTGACCAAATGTGTTTTTATGTATTTTCAACGATCAGTGTAGTATCTGAGGCAGACGTCAGTGAACACACATTAGTCAATATAAGAACATGAAGCTTTGAATATTTTTAAGAAGCGTCAGTTACTCTCCCGATAAAATCCCGAAACAGAGAGTAATGTGTATTCTCCCCTTAAAGAAGCTTCTAAACCTCATAGCAGTTATAATTAATTAATATTTCGGAGATAGTAATGTGAGGGATGTGTTGGTGGACTAAGCGAGGGGGCGGAGCTTACAGTAGGAGACGACGTTGGAGAATGAGGGGGAGAGGGATGAGAAACCATACAGAGGGGGTGGATGGGGAAGAAGGGGGGGGGGGGCAACAGTGTTACCAAAACAAATCATGACTCCTTGTGAGTTGTTTGTCCAGGAAATTATTGACGGCGACAGTACACTAAAAAAAATATATATATGACGAAAATATGTACATTTTTCGCTACCCTGCCAAACTTCTATCGCCCTGAAGAAATTTGTTTGTATGAATGATGTTGTGACTGATATAATTTTGTAGTAACATTACCAGAGACAACATCCACCAAAGGAAATTTGTTACACTTGTATAACGCTCTAGCTAGAACACTATCATTTAGCCGATTGTATTTAAAACAAAAAATTGCTAACTTCGGACATGGAACAAAACAATTGTTTGTTATTATTTGCCCTATGAAAATCATTCATAATACTTGTCCATCATTAACATGGTGGTAACAGATCAAATAATCATTCTCTGAGTCCAAAACCCAAAAAAATATGATAATATGCTAACCGATTTATGTATTTCGGATAATTCTGGATATATAATATATATAAATTAGGAGGCATATATCTTGTCCAAATTTTTTTTTTATCTGCCGAAAGAAACTCCAACAAATACGTTATACCTATAAAAATGCTCAAATTCATAAAAGTGTACATACAGTGATATAGTATACATACCTATATATTTTCACTAGGCCTAGTTAATTTTCGAGTTATTGATTAGACAGCATTGGTTATTTTTCCTGCTCAATATTTTCTAAGAGTGAGCTCAATGCCTAACGAGAACAGATCCAAACAGAATATATGTTAAACATCGTATATATCCCCCTCCTATACTGATTATACAGGGCTAAAAGTATTGACAGTGCATTTTCCACTTAAACATCGGGCAGGAATAAGCAGCAATAATAAAATATTCATATAAAATAGTAGGAGCCGAAAAATTAATGAAATAAGGCCACGAACGTACGTCCGAAGTTCTCCTCCGTTTGTCCGGAGTTAGCCCAGCTTTCTTGGCAATCATTTTCCATAAGAAATCACCTATGTCCGAAGTTATCCATACATGTCCGAAGTTGTCAACTTTTCAAGCAAACTTCAGACATCATTTAGGATAAGGATAGCTCTCTTATTATGGGGGTTAATTTTAGGAGGCTTCCTGGATTATGGCGCACTATCACCATACATCACTTGACCTAGTTAAATCTATATAACGTGTTTACACTCGGGAGCAATTGTTAAAAAAACATCGACAAATTTCCGAAGTTACCCCATTTTACGGTAACTCAAAGACAACTGCAGAGGTTGAAGTAACTAAACTAATTAAAGGTTTCTAAATACCCCTGATGGTAACAAAGGCTTTAAAGTATCCCCAATAGGCTCAAAATTGCGTCATATGTCAGAGAGGGTTAATATGTTTGACAAGACTTATCTTGTGTTTGAAACATATACCACACTAAACTTCATGAAGTTTTTCTCTTCTGAATGACTGATAAATGTGTGGTGAGACTGCTCTTCTGTGAGAACAATTTACCACACTGATCAAAAGTTTTTCTCTCTTGAATTAATTAATAAATGTGTGGTGAGATTGCTCTTCTGTGAGAACAATTTACCACACTGATCACACTTGAAGTTTTCTCTCCTGAATGAAGTAATAAATGTGTGGTGAGACTGCTCTTCTGTGAGAACAATTTACCACACTGATCGCACTTGAAGTTTTTCTCACCTGAATGAACTAATAAATGTTTGGTGAGACTGATCTTATGTGAGAACAATTTACCACACTGATCACACTTGAAGTTTTTCTCTCCTGAATGAAGTAATAAATGTGTGGTGAGACTGCTCTTCCGTGAGAACAATTTACCACACTGATCACACTTGAAGTTTTTCTCTCCTGAATGAAGTAATAAATGTGTGGTGAGACTGCTCTTCTGTGAGAACAATTTACCACACTGATCACACTTGAAGTTTTTCTCACCTGAATGAACTAATAAATGTGAGTTGAAATATCTCTTCTGTGTGAACAATTCACCACACTGATCACACTTGAAGTTTTTCTCTCCTGAATGAAGTAATAAATGTGTGGTGAGACTGCTCTTCTGTGAGAACAATTTACCACACTGATCACACTTGAAGTTTTTCTCACCTGAATGAACTAATAAATGTGAGTTGAAATATCTCTTCTGTGTGAACAATTTACCACACTGATCACACTTGAAGTTTTTCTCTCCTGAATGAAGTAATAAATGTGTGGTGAGACTGCTCTTCCGTGAGAACAATTTACCACACTGATCACACTTGAAGTTTTTCTCTCCTGAATGAAGTAACAAATGTGTGGTGAGACTGCTCTTCTGTGAGAACAATTTACCACACTGATCACACTTGAAGTTTTTCTCACCTGAATGAACTAATAAATGTTTGGTGAGACTGCTCTTATGGGGGTACAATTTACCACACCGATCACACTTGAAGTTTTTCTCACCTGAATGAACTAATAAATGTTTGGTGAGACTGCTCTTATGGGGGTACAATTTACCACACTGATCACACTTGACGTTTTTCTCACCTGAATGAACTAATACATGCGAGTTGAGATTTTTCTTCCGTGAGAACAATTTACCACACTGATCACACTTGAAGTTTTTCTCACCTGAATGAACTAATACATGTAAGTTGAGATTTTTCTTCCGTGAGAACAATTTACCACACTGATCACACTTGAAGTTTTTCTCACCTGAATGAACTAATAAATGTTTGGTGAGACTGCTCTTATGGGGGTACAATTTACCACACTGATCACACTTGAAGTTTTTCTCACCTGAATGAACTAATAAATGTGCGGTGAGACTGCTCTTATGGGGGTACAATTTACCACACTGATCACACTTGAAGTTTTTCTCACCTGAATGAACTAATAAATGTGCGGTGAGACTGCTCTTATGGGGGCACAATTTACCACACTGATCACACTTGAAGCTTTTCTCTTCTGAATGAACTAATAAATGTGAGTTGAGATATCTCTTCTGTGTGAACAATTTACCACACTGATCACACTTGAAGTTTTTCTCACCTGAATGAACTAATAAATGTTTGGTGAGCCTGCCCTTCTGTGAGAACAATTTAGCACACTGATCACACTTGAATTTCATTACTGTTGGTTGATGATGGAGCAACATATGTTTGTTGAGGCCAAGACTATGACCAAATGGCTTACCACACACCTGACACTTAAATACCTTCACTGCTGAATGAACTACTGAGTGCAATGCCAGGCAATCATGACTAAAACATTTACCACACACCTTACACTTATGCTTAAGGACTTTTGGTGTTGGGGTCGTGTCACCAGCTTCTTTATCTGTATTACAAACACTATTTGCACTAGCATTAATTTCCAGCATTTCTACTTCACATTTAGGAATCTTAATTTGGGAACTTATTTCTGTATTTTCTAATGGTCCACATGTTGCAATATCCTCAATATTACCATACTCCAAGTCTTCATATTTAATATTTTCCTCAATGTTTTTATAGTCCAACATTTCCTCTTCATATTGATGTATCTCTTCACTCTCCAACTTCACCAATGGTTCTTGTTTCAACATCTCCATCATGAACCTGTTGGCTATATTACCATAATCAAATTGAGCTTTTGTTTTCAAAGTTAATGAATATGTTATATTTTAGTGAATTATATAAATTTAATAAGATAATTCAAGAAAGCTTGTTCTCTCCAAACATCTCTCCACTGAAATGTGTCCCTATTATGCCAATATTTTATGAAGGAATCAAACTCTATTGGTAAATGACTGGCAGTTGTTGACATTGACACACTTGGTACTTCTTCCCGATGACTGACTTCTGTTGTGAACCTGGAACAAGAGCTGACATTAGATTACAAGACTTCATTATTGTACAACATTTGTTAGGTATTCCTATACAACACTGCATTTGGCTTACTTGAGGTATGAAAGAGGATTGATATTTCAGCATGTACTATTTTGGGCTTAAGTCCTGCTACACCTGCCCAGCAGAGAATCGTGAATTGTGTTGGTAGCATTGCTCCCCCCCCCCACCACTCTACCACCCTCTCTCAGTAAGCCCTCCCTTCCTCTTTCTTTCCTGTTTCACGTTTGTATGCCCCTCCCCCTGGATTGTTGCCAACACTGTGACTATACCCCGGGCCATGACTATAACCACAGGATGATAAATATCACAATAACCTCATTCTCCTTCCTTTCTTTCATTTCTCCCTCTATCATCGTATCTATGTATTTTATGCATGCTTTCCAAATCTTCTTCCTAAAATGAAATAACATATAGTTAACATAGCAATAGGTTACCTAGCTCATGTTCATATTTGCCATTTTATATAAACCTAGCTCAATATACGTCTTTTCTATCATAAATGACCTAGAGCAGCTGGTCCAGCAACCCACCCGTATCCCGGATCCCTTCTGAGATCGGCCCAACATTCTTGACTTATTTCTGACTTCTAACCCTTCTTCTTATACTGTCAATATTTTCTCTCCTTTGGGCTCCTCCAACCATAAACTTATCTCCGTCACCTGTCCTATCTCTTCAGTACGGCCATCCGATCCTCCCAGCCGGCGGCGCTTGTGGCACTTTGGCGCTGCCGACTGGGAGGCTCTCCGGCAGTACTTCTTTGATTTCCCATGGAATGACTTCTGCTTCCGTGGCCGAGGACCCTCAGAGAGTGCTGAGCGCATTACCAAGGTAATCCTCTCGGGCATGGAAGCGTACATTCCATTTTCTTTCTCTCAGTCTAATGCAAAAAAATCTTGGTTTACTCACGCTTGTTCTACTGCTGTCCACAACAAGGAGGAAGCATTCAAGCGGTACCAACGCCTTAAAACTCAAGAATCTCATTCTTCCTATGTTTCTGCCCAGAATCAAGCCAAATCTGTTCTTCGACTTGCCAAGCACTCTTTCATCAATAATAAATTCACTGAACTATCCAACTCTAGCTCTTCCCAAACTTTGTGGCATCTAGCCAAAAACCTCTCCAACAACTTTTCTTCCTCATCTTTCCCTCCCCTTTTCCACTCTGATGGCAAAACCATCACTTCTTCCTCTGAAAAAGCTGAACTCTTCGCTCAAACTTTTGCCAGAAACTCTACCTTGGATGATTCCGGTGCTACTCCTCCCTCTCCACCCCCCTCTCTCCTACTAATGCCTAATAACCTAATCTCTTCTAAAGATGTACTTTCTAAACTCTCTGGGCTTAATACTAAGAAGGTGTACGGTCTGGACGGTGTTCCTCCTGTTGTACTGAAAAACTGTGCTTCCGTGCTAACCCCCTGCCTAGGCAAACTCTTTCGTCTCTGTCTCTCCTCTAACGTCTTTCCATCTTGCTGGAAGTTTGCGCTCATTCAACCTGTTCCAAAGAAGGGTGACCGCTCTCAACCCTCCAACTATCATCCAATTGCTCTCATCTCTTGTATTTCTAAAGTTTTTGAAACTATTCTTGCTTCCAAATTTCTTAAGCATTTCTCTGCTCATAATCTGCTCTCAGATCACCAATATGGCTTCCTTAACCTAAGAAGTGCGCATGGGGGTAATTAGAAACGTCCCCCTGTGCTGACGTATTTGAGCTGTTTCCATCACTAAAATATTCATTTTACCATAAATAGCATTAATACTTATCCATACGCACCTATTATTGGTTGATTATAAAAGTATTAACCTGAAACAACAATAAAATTAGTGAAAACAGCGTTTGGATGGTCAAAATCGGAGATACAGGCCGCGAGTTATATAATGTATGGGTGAGGCAACCTGCTTTCCCGCCAATTTCCCCCAAGGCCACTGAGACACAGTCGATCTATACTCTCTCTCTCTCTCTCTTGCACTCGCTTGCTAACAGAGATGACAATGCCCTGCTTGCAACTCGCTAATGTTAGCACGAAAATATACCTCAGAATAAGGGAATAACAGGGAAAATAGGTGATAACTGAAGGAGGGGAGGAAAGTGGGGAAGGAGGGGAGGCAGAGGAGTGATATTTTGCATATCCCAGGGGCCCAATTTTTTTTTTTTTTTTTTTTTTTCGATGTTTAACCCTCCAGCCCCGGCTATGTATTATATATATATTCCTCAAAACCCGGGTGTTTTGGCCGAAAAACGTCTAGGCTAGGCTACCGTATATTCGTTAATCAGACTGCTTCCCGCATTCCCGCGCATCCCCAAGCGTAGCTGTGTTATTTACCTGTAGAATAGCATTAAGTAGAGCTCTCTAAGTCAACTGGTTGAGTTGTGATGATGATTTCATTGGAGATAACTTTATGGCCAAAACAGCCACTTTACACTACTTTTCGATACTTAACAACAACATACAGGCACACACGAACAAGCGACGCTCTCCTTCTTGTGGCCGGAGATGCGGGGCGTCGGTCCAGCCGGCTGTTGTCTACATGCGTCGGACCGACGCCTCGCACACGAAGCTCACAGGCTTTCAACCACTGGGCGTTCAAGAGCCCTTCCGGGTACCTGTTATATGCTTTTTTATGGGCGTTCTAGAGCCCTTCTGTGGTGAGAGGGTTAAAGTTGATTTTTTTTTCTCTGACTCTTAACCCGTCCAGCACCAGCGACGCGTCTGGCGCGTCGGCGATGTATGTAACGCACAGCCCCAGCGACGCGTCTGACGAGTCACCCTAATTGCTCCAACCGTAACCTCAGGTGTAGCCACTCGAGAGGGCTCAGATTTGTATGGGAACTGTGTACGTATCCCACGCAACCGTGCCGATGGTTGAAAACTCTCAAAGTCCACGTGCGTGCGCGTGAGGAAAAACTGGGAAACTAAGATCTTTTGTGAAATGATTGATGTCTGAGTTTGAAGTATATTCTGATTCTTCTCTTAGTGGTGATAATAATACGGATTCTGAAGGAAGTCTGTCCACTCCAGATTTAACCTCTAATAGTGATACTAGTAACGGTGAAAACGAAACCATGACAGAACAGGTTATTGCTCACTTAGCAGAGACCAAAACAGCTGGTCTCTCGCTAGCTAATAAAAATAATTTTGCCAAACTCACGAACGTTTCATATTTTTGTGGCGGTCCAGTGAGCCATTCTGATAAGCCAGAGGTTAAGTGTAATACTTCTGCAAGAAACTGGATAAAGGATCTAGATTCCAAAACACCTGTCCCATTAGAATGGAGTATTCAGGGTAAGCTGGAAGTTGCAAGATTTTACAGCTTAGGTCCTGCTAAAACTATCGTTCAAACACTCCTTGATGATTTAGGCACTATTCCTGATGGTAAAACGGAATGGGAAGTGTTCAGGGATAACATTTTTACATTCTTCCCCCCTGAACGTACCATAGATAGAGTCATGGGTGACCTGATGAAGGCAACAAAAACTGCCGACGAGACGTATCTAACTTTTTTTTCTCGTTTGAATAAGTTTGCAGCAGAATTAAAGAAATTAAATTCTGATGCACGGACGGTAAACTCATTAGTGGTGAATAGTTTCCTAAATAACGCCCCCACTGCTTTCGTCATTCATATTAAAGAATCGGATAGGGAAGATTCACAAAAGATCTGGAGTAAGTTTTTAAGATTTCAGGAGCGAGATCCAAAATTATCAGCAGCAGAGAAAGAAGGAACTGGTCTGGGAGTTAAACATTCGGTGTTAACCATAGGTAGTTCCGAGGGTGGTCTACACACTGACGTCCGTAAACAAACCCAACACAGACAGTATAACACACCCAGTAATGGTAAACAGGCTGTTAAAATACTTTGTAACAGGTGTGGGAAGATTGGGCATAAAGCGAATCTTTGCCGCATGCCTTCGCACAAAATAGCTGGTTTTAGTAGAGGTCTGAGGAAAGGTCCTGGTGTCAAATGTTCCCGTTGCAAAGGCGTGGCACATTTTGCAAAACACTGTTCTACACCATGGGAGGCTATTGCTCAAAGGAATGGAGGAATAGCTAGTGCTAGACCTTATAAGCAGTATACAAGACAATCCTATACTACATCCATGGGGTATCAATCTGACCCCCTGGAATTGCCATATCACCCGCAGGTTATGAATAGCCCGCACTATGGTGGTTACAGTCAGGCACCCCCTCAGTCACAGTACTATGCCCCCTACCAACCCCCACCACACTTGTCGTGCGGTCCTAGAAATGTGCCGGCGCGCTCAGAGTCAGGTTATGTAAACACTCCTTCGCATGCACATCTTTCAGGAGAAATGGAAAAAAAAAAAAGCCCGATGTAAGGTTAAAAGTCCTTAGCTCATCTCCGGACGTAGTTTCTAAATTAATTGCAATTCAAACTAACGTAAATGACGAGGAGATGGTAGCTATGATTGATACAGGAGCAACTACTAGTTTAATTTCTGAAGAAAAATTTAAGGAATTACCACATTCAACTGATTTGGTAATGGGTACAGCAAAGCCTTTGTATGATGTAAATGGACAGCCCCTTTCTGCAATAGGGTCTGTTAACTTGAGGGTATCTATTGGAGGTTTGGTCATACTTCACGACTTTACGGTAGTAAAGAACATGTCTATTCCTACAACCATCCTCCTAGGTACTGATTTCCTCTGTAGTAATACAATTTCCTTAAATACAAACCCTCTATCTTTTTATATCAATGGAGTTCAGGCTAACATTTCTACTTTGGAAGAGGAAGCCATACAGTCAGTACACACTCAACCAGGTAGGACAAATAAACTGGTTAAAGTTACTGTAAGGGAGGTGACAAAATTCTCCCCATGGGAATATGGCTCCGTACTGCTATCATGCGAAAGAGGGAACCAGAAAGGAGAAGAAATTAATGATTATTATTATTATTATTATTATATGAGATGCCGAAGTCTCCAACCAGGGTGCAGAAACACCATCAAGATCAATCCACACAAAACACCCGGAGGCACTGGAGAGAGACTATGGCAACTTAGGAAAAAAAAAAAACATACACTGTATACTGTACTGTACATACACACATATTAAACACAGATAACATATTATGCAGTGGAGGATATCAAGCTTAAATATAATACAATAAAATAGAATAAAATAAGTTTAAAAAATTAGAATTAATGCTGCAAAAAAGCATTAACTCTAGACTTAAAAATGGAGATATTAGCTGAATTGACTAGCTCATTTGGCAACTTATTCCACAAGTCAACCATGGCCGGCACAAAACACCGTGAAAACTGTGTAGTAGAAAAATTAACACGGCTCATGGCAAGATAATTAAGATTGCTTGTGAATCTAGTTGCACGAGCCCGGACATAGGGCCCAGGCAGAACCCCATGTAAGGGATGCTGAGGGTTGTTAAAAACTTTAAATAAAAGACTAAGGGCACCAACTTTACGTCGATGACACAGATCAAGAGACAAATTAGGTAGAATAAAACTGATGGAATTTAGCGACCTGTCAAGCAACTTGAAATGGCAGTCAGCTGCTGACAACCAGACAGGTGAGCAGTACTCGAAATGTGGCAAAATAGAAGCATAAAAAGACTTGATAACTGTGGCGTCACAAGCAAATGTTTTATAAACCTTGCGAAGCAGACCAATTTTTTGGGAAATGGAAGGAGAAAGAACGAATATGCTTTTCAAAAGTAAGTTTGGGATCAAGAGTAACTCCTAACAAACACAGAGTATCCACATTCTCAATTTGCTCGCCAGAAACTTGTAGATAAGGATGGGGAGGATCCAAGGTACGAGATCTGCTGATGATAATGGAGTGTGTTTTACTAGCATTAAGTTTCATGCCCCAAAGTTCACACCATGATGTAATTTTGGCTAAATCCCTATTCAGAGCAGTAGCAATTACGTGTCGATCTATTGGTGATGCAATTGACGCATATAAAGTTGTATCATCAGCATAGGAGATTAGTTTATTTTCAAGCTCGGAACACAGGTCAGCAGTAAAAATAAAAAAAAGCAAAGGCCCAAGGACACTGCCTTGTGGAACACCAGAAACAACAGTAACAGAAGGGGAATGACACCCATCAATGACCACAGACTGAGATCTTTTCGTCAAAAAATCTTCAAAGATCCTTAAAAAATTGCCACCAATACCAATGAGCTGTAACTTAAACAGAAGTGCTTTATGGTTGACTAAATCAAAAGCAGAACTAAAGTCAATAGCCACGCGCGAGACTCATGTCCCTGGTCCAATGAAGATTGCAAGTCATGGGTGAGTGTCAGAAGTGCATCACATGTACCCAGTCCCTTACGAAAACCAAACTGTGAGTTTGGTATCAAATTATGACTATTACAATAAGAGGAAAGGCGTCTGGACAAAAGCCTCTCATAGAGCTTGGATAGGATAGGTGTAATGGAGATAGGGCGATAGTCATTAGGAGATGATGAGGCAGTATTTCCCTTTGGAATAGGAGTGATAATAGCCTTACGCCAGCAAAGAGGAAAACTACCTGATTTCAAAAGCAACCTAAACACCACCGCCAATTTAGGTGCCAAGACCACTGCAACCTTTTTAAAAAAGAGAGGGAAAAACCCATCCGGGTCTGTGCCACCATAGGTATCAAGATCCAGCAAGTACCTTTTCAGTTCAGCTGATTTGAATGCCATTGAATTGAGGTTGGGTCTAGGGAAACATGTCAATGGCAAAGACAATTCCTGATTACTCTGCTTATTAATAAAAATATTAGATAGAATATTGGCCTTCGATAATGGATAAAAAGAGATGGAGCCATCAGAATCACAAAGAGGAGGCATGGAGGAATCTATTCCAAATAAAGAGGATTTCAAAGCGGACCACCATTTATGAGGCTGTGTAGCTCCTGCCAGAACATCCTGAAGATGGGAGTTATAATCCCTCTCAGCACCATCATAAACTCTCTGCGCAGCTGCCCTTTTAAAAACATAATTTTCCCAATGCAAGGGGGTTTGATTACGCCTCCATAGACGATATGCAGCCTGTTTGTCATCAAATGCACGCTTGCAGTCATCATTAAACCATGCTTTATCCCTGATACGAGACTTAATTGTCTTTGATGGAACTCTTTTGCGAAGGATACCAAGAAGGGAATTGTTGAGAGCTGAAACCGGGTCATGAGATCTTAGTATGTGATTCCACTCAATATTACAAACATCATTACAAACGTTGTCCCAGTTAACCCGGGATTTAAGGTAGACTTTACGTGAGAGAGTAATATCAGGAACAGAAAAATCAAGATTAATTTTACACATGATGGCATTGTGGTCGGAAGTGCCAACAGGTACAAGAACGGAGGTGTCTGTTAGTACTAGATCAAGACAATTTCCAGACATATGAGTAGGTCCTTGGATTAGCTGTTCACAACCAGATAAGTTTGCAAAATCCAATGCAGCATGACCATTTCTATTAGTTGGAGAGACCGAGTTCAACCACTCTTGATGATGCGCATTGACATCACCAACAAAAATAAAAGATGATTTGACATCTACAGACTGTATTGAAGCCATGGCTGTTAAAAGGCAGTCATATATGTCATTGTTAACATCAGGATTTCTGTACAGGCTAAAAATGTAATGATTATGATACTTGCTGGAAGCTTTAACTAACTGCATCTCATGGCATTTACAAATATGTTTAGTTAAGTGCTGAGCATTATACCCAGATCTAATATACAAGCTCATTCCACGAGCACGAGGAATAGAATCACGCCGAATAAGAACTGGTTTACCGAAGTTAGGTATAAGAAGTTCAGAATAATCTCTATAACCAGAGACAAGGGTTTCAGAACAAAAGACAATATCATAATCAACAGATGCCAATGTAAGATCCTTGATGTTCTTATAGAGACCACGAATATTGGAATAAAATACACGACAACTTGTAGCAAGTTGTCTGTGAGGACCGGGATTAACTTCTATATCACCGGACAAAAGTAGAAACAAAAACAGAAAAAGTTGAAAGCAATCCATATACAAATACATAAAGATGGATATAAACAGGTCGACCCAGACGGAGCCATCACATCTGGGTAAGGTATAAAACAAGCCCCAAAGACACCATATCCAGGGGGGAGCAGTAGCGGTGGATTTTATTTGTTTAGAAAAGACTAGAAACAGAAAAAGAATGCCAAATCTCCTGAAAATCCACCAGACTCAAAAGTCTTCCTCATTGGCCTGCTAACCACCGTGGGGAAAAAAACAGGAGATTGCAGGAAAAGGAAGGAAAGTTATTGTATAGCACCAAACAGCAGGGATGGATGTAAACGGACAATGGAAGACCTTGGTGCAGGCTATGGCAACATCCTAAACATCCATCATGGTAAAATACCATAAGTTTGCTAAATGGCCGTTGACTAATATATACAGTAGTTCATCCGCCCTTTGACAGGTATTGCTTTTAGTCCTGCAGGGTGTCTAGCCACCCACCCTCCAAGTGAGGACCCGGAGGGGGAGCCGGTTTAGTCGCCGACAATCCGACTATGATGGATTTTATGGAGTTTATGGAGTTTATACGCCATTTGAAGGGGTGCCACAGGCATCTGCGTTTTTTCAAGGTATCATTGCATTATCAGAGGGTACATTTGCAATGAAATTTGCCAATTTCACTCCAGATATAATATAAATTAAACCAGGTGATTCATTAGGATATGTAGAAGTTTGTGAAAAGGTAGACTTAGATATCTCGGACGAGGTATCTCCTACACAGAAAGATAACATCTGTACTTTGACGCCTAACGAACGAAATGATGGCTTAGTAAAACACGTAGAGGAACATTTTGCACATTTATCAGTGGAACAGAAATAAGCTTTGAAAACCATGGTAAAGGAGTTCTCTGACGTATTTTCTTTGGAGTGATCCCCTGACAATCAGTCCGTACTTTTTTCATAATATAGAGACAGTTTCGGACCAGGTTGTTTACAGACGTCCTTATCCTATCCCTCATAAATATATTCAGGATGTAAAGGACCAGATTCAAACCTTAATGGAACAAGGAATAGTACGACCATCCCGTTCTTCTTTTAACCTCTGAAGTGCGCATGGGGGTAATTGGAAACGTCCCCCTGTGCTGACGTATTTGAGGTGTTTCCGCCACTAAAATATTCATTGTGCCATTAATAGCATTAATACTTATCCATATGTGCCTATTATGGGTTGATTATAAAGGTATTAACCTGAAACAACAATAAAACGAGTGAAAACAGCGTTTGGATGGTCAAAATCGGAGATATAGCCCGCGAGTTGTATAATGTATGGGTGAGGCAATCTGCTTTCCCGCCAATTTCCCCCAAGGCCACTGAGACACAGTCGATCGATACTCTCTCTCTCTCTCTTGCACTCGCTTGCTATCAGTGATGACCACACCCTCCAATCGGATTTCTAATGTTAGCACGAAAATATACCTCAGAATAAGGGAATAACAGGGAAAATAGGTGATAACTGAAGGAGAGGAGGAAAGTGGGGAAGGAGGGGAGGTAGAGGACTGAGATTTTGCATGGCCCAGGGGCCAAAAAAAAAATAAAAAATAAAAAAAAAAAAAATATAAAAAAATATTTTTTTTTCGATGTCAAAAGTTGATTTTTATTTTCTCTGACTCTTAAGAGTCTCCCCGCAGTGCGCCGGGGGAACTCTTAAGAGTCTCCCCGCAGCTCCCGGGTTAATACCCCGGTAGTCCCGGTAGCAAAGAAAGAAGGAGGATTGAGATTGTGCTTGGATTTCCGTAATTTGAACATGCTAATTAAGGATGATAGATATCCTTTACCTAACATAGACCGTATTCTAGCTCAGCTTGGGGAAAGTCAGTTTTTCACTTGTCTTGACTTACGCAGGGGATATCACCAAATTCCCTTGACGGAAGAAAGTAAGAAAAAAACTGGTTTTTCAACCCCAGATGGTCACTATGAATATAATGTGATGCCTTTTGGATTAAAGGATGCACCCTCTAGTTTTCAAAGGATCATAAATCAGGTGCTGATGGGTTTAGTGGGAAATAAGGCACACGTATATCTAGATGACATAGTTGTACCTGGGAGGACCTGGGAACAACATATAGACAACCTGACTACTGTCCTAGAGAGACTACGAGAGTCCTCTCTCAAGCTAAGGCTGGATAAATGTATTTTTTTCGCTGAGCAAGTACATTATCTAGGTCATGTCGTAGGTACCGACGGAATCAAGCCACAACCTGCAAAAATTCAGGCTATAAAGCAGCTAACTCCTCCGCAAACTATGCATGAACTACAGAGTTTCTTAGGAATGTGTAACTATTATCGGAAGTACATCCGACAATATTCGGAAAAAGCCGCACCTCTTACGAAATTGACAGGAGGCAGAACTAATAAGAGGAAAGATAAAACAGTCACTAAATTCACGGAAAGAGAAAATGAAGCTTTTAATGAGCTCAAACATATAATATGTCTTCTAAGCGTAGTAGGGAAGGTATACAGTAGGGTAGTGATTGAGAGAGTGAGAACGGAGAAATGGATAGGCGACGAGCAGGGAGGTTTTAGGAAGGGAAGAGGATGTGTAGATCAGATTTTTACCCTGAATTGTGTTGTGGAGAAGTATCTGGAGAAGAAACAAAAGGTGTATGTTGCCTTTATGGACTTGGAGAAGGCCTATGACAGAGTGGATAGAGAAGGTTTGTGGAAAGTACTTAGAATATACGGAGTAGAGGGCAAGTTGCTGAAAGCAGTGAAGAGCATGTATGAGGGTGCAAAGGCGGCAGTACGTGTGGAGAGTGAGCAGAGCGAGTTCTTTGACCTGAATGTTGGTTTGAAACAGGGGTGTGTGATGTCCCCGTGGTTGTTTACTGTATATATGGATGGAGTCATGAAAGAAATACTATCAAGAGCAGTGGATGTTGGTGTATCGCTGAAAAGGGAGGGAATTGAGTGGAAGCTACCTATACTGCTGTTTGCGGATGATACAGTTCTGATGAGTGATAATGAATGGGAGTTGCAGGGTCTGGTAAATGAGTTTGGAACAGTGTGCGAAAAACGGAATTTGAAGGTAAATACGGGGAAGAGCAAGGTTATGGTCTTCGAAAGGGGTGAAGTCACAGAGTGTGAGGTGAAGCTGAACGGTCAGGCTATGGAGATCGTCAACTCTTTTAAGTATCTGGGCAGTGTGTTGAGTAAAGATGGGACTATGGATGAAGAGGTGCGGGAGAGGGTACAACAGGGGAAGAGGGTTGTAGGAACGCTAAAAGCAGTAACAAGAAATAGGGTGGTCAGTATGGAAGTGAAGAAGTCTTGCATGACAGTGTGGTAATCCCGACACTGACTTACGGAAGCGAAGCATGGACGTTGGTTGAGAGACTCAGACCAAGAGTGAGAGCAGTGGAAATGAATTACTTAAGGAGTGCATGCGGAGTTATATGGAGGGATAGACAGACTAATGAGGAAGTAAGAAGGAGGTGTGGTGTGGAGGTAGATGTGCTGGAAAGTGTGAAAAGGAACAACTTGAGATGGTTCGGCCATATGGAACGTATGGAAAGCGAGAGAATTACTAAGAGGGTGTACGAGAGCGAGGTGGAGGGACAGAGGGGGAGAGGTAGACCGAATATGAGGTGGAAGGATGGAGTGAGGAACTACATGAACGAAGGCGGTGCTGGTTGGGGGGAGGGGCGTCGACTGACTGGGGACAGAGGTGCATGGGGGCGGTTCGTTCGTGGCCACCCCTTCGGGGATCACGGCGTCAAGCAATAGATAGATAGATAGAAACATATATTATTAGACGAACTGGTATTAGCATATCCAGATTTCACAAAGCCTTTTGTGCTCACCACAGACGCGTCAGATATAGCAATAGGTGGAGTACTTCAGCAGGAAGATGAACATAATAGGCTTAGACCTTTAACTTACTTCAGCCGTAAATTGACCCCTGCTGAACAGCGATATTCTACAGTTGAGAAAGAAGCATTAGCTATTGTCTATGGATTGAAATACAATCGTAGTTTAATATTAGGATATCAGATAATAGTAAATACGGATCATAGACCATTAATTTGGCTTCTTACTACATCTAGTCCTAGTGGTAGAGTGGCACGATGGCAACTTCTAGTAATTGAATATGATATACAGCCAAAATATTTACCTGGCAAGGATAATGTTGTAGCGGATGCACTAAGTTGCTTAAGAGTCGATACAGAAATAGAAGATAGAGTACTAGCAATTACAGGTATGAGAGTTCGTGTTAGTCAACGCACAACGCCCACAATCGCGGCTATACAAAATGCAACCCATTTAAACACGAATAATACACCTAGCAATGAGACTAAGGTACATGACAATAATACACCTAGCAATGAGACTAAGGTACATGACAAATACACCTAGCAATGAGACTAAGGTACATGACAATAATACACCTAGCAATGAGACTAAGGTACATGACAATAATACACCTAGCAATGAGACTAAGGTACATGACAATAATACACCTAGCAATGAGACTAAGGTACATGACAATAATACACCTAGCAATGAGACTAAGGTACATGACAATAATACACCTAGCAATGAGACTAAGGTACATGACAATAATACACCTAGCAATGAGACTAAGGTACATGACAATAATACACCTAGCAATGAGACTAAGGTACATGACAATAATACACCTAGCAATGAGACTAAGGTACATGACAATAATACACCTAGCAATGAGACTAAGGTACATGACAATAATACACCTAGCAATGAGACTAAGGTACAAAAAATTGATACACCAAGCGATGAGACATTGGTAGACGACCACAGAATTGAGTGGAATTTAATTGATATTGCAAGTGAACAGAAGCTTCACCCTATATATGGCAAAGTTATTTCCCTACTACAAAGTAAACCACTGGCCAGTGTAACTACAAAGGAACGTAAATATTTAGAGTCAAATCTCAAGGCCAAACTTGAAGATCTAATTCTTCAAGATGAGACAAATCTCTTATATATTCGTCAGTTTAACGGGAACGAGAAAGGCAGCTCACATAATCGAGTTATTTGTCCGGAGACACATATATTAGCGGCCCTGTTTCTAACCCATGATCATCCAATGGCAGGACATGGTGGGGTTAGAGCAACGATGCATCGGCTTAAATAATTTTGTTATTAGCCCAGTATGCGCAAGAGTGTCACAGCATACGTAAGCGCATGCCGGAACTGTATCCTTTATAAGGCCCCAGTGGACGCACAAGGTCCCTATAAAAGATACCCAATACCCGATGCCCCATTTGAGAGAGTTCATATTGACTTAATTGGGCCCCTGCCTGACTCACATGCCAATTCACCAGATGAATCACATATTTCTACAGGATATAAATATATCATGACAATCATAGACATATTTACAC
Organism: Paralithodes platypus; assembly: GCA_032716605.1. Taxonomy (NCBI): domain Eukaryota; kingdom Metazoa; phylum Arthropoda; class Malacostraca; order Decapoda; family Lithodidae; genus Paralithodes; species Paralithodes platypus. The sequence continues at coordinate 174,659 of JAVRFV010002417.1, read as the reverse complement.
GTTATCTTATAGCAGTCCCTTTACGTAACAAAACTGCTCAATCATTTGTGGAAAATGTAGTATTAAAACATGGTACCCCTAAGTGGATTGTATCAGATCAAGGAAAATAATTCACAAGTACATTGGAGCAGGTTGCAACACTCTTACATATAAAACATACCTGTACAACGGCTTACCGACCAAGTGCAAACGGTGTAGTTTAAAGAGTAAATCAAACTGTTGTGAGGATTCTGAGGACACTCGTAGATGATAATTCAGGAATATGGACTTCAATGTTGCCATATGCAGTTTTTGCTTATAATTCTGGATATAATCGAGTGATCAAGGACTCACCATTTTTCTTATTGTATCATCGTGATCCACAGATGCCATATCAAACGATCTTGTCAAGTCAAACTTTCAGTTACAACCTCGAAGACTAAAAAAATTAAGTAGCGATCAAAATGAACAGGACATATGGAAGATGTAAGAAGTACCTAGAAGAGGGTCAAGAGGAAAACGAGAGAAACCAAAAGAGAAATAAAGTAAAAGCGGTAAAGGAAGGAGACGAGTGTATGTGAAAGTAGTTCCACGAAAAAATGAAAGACAAAAACTTCAACCAAAATACAACGGTCAGTATAGATTGGTAGAGAAAGTAAGTGACGTAGTAATTAAATTAAGGCGCATTAAAGATAATCGCCCAGTGACGATTCACACTGACCGTGTCCGAGTTGTGCCGGAAGAGGCATTGCTAGCTCGCGACAATCTAAATGTAAGAAGTGTTTATCCAATACACAAGGATATACCCGAAACTGATAGTTCTAGCAGTATGAATGATCCTCACTTAATCCTGGATGACAGTGAGAGTGAGAGTGACTGTGAGGATGATAAAGTAGGTAATAATATTGATGATAATATTGTACATAATATACCTAGATATTCTCTACGATCACATAGTAGAGTACAACCTTTGCCGTATGTAATGCCCCATCCCCTTGAATATAGAAAATAGTAGTGAAAACAAAATAGTGAGATATTGTTTACCTTCCAGGTAATCCTGGGTTACTTGGCGATCGTCTGTCCCGCAGCAGATACGGGTGAATTACGTAATCCAGTCATCTATACTGAAGAGGCGAGATTGGTGGTTACGGGAAATACTTATGTCATTCCTTACCAAATTGACACTACAACTGTGTTGCACCCACTACGTTTAGCTCAAGTTTACGTTCATGACATTATACTATATTCTGAATCTCATAGTCCTAAGTTAGTAAATGAAAATGGAAAATGGGATATTTGGATCAACTCGATAAAAAATGAATTGAATAGAATTGAACAAGATTTTCATAATTACATACGTTACGTCATGACCGAAAGTCCGGTAGAAAAAATATCATTGACATCCAAGCGACATAAAAGAGGAGCAATAGATTTTGTGGGATCTCTAGCTAATTCTCTTTTCGGTATTGCAACACAAGATCAAATTGATGCAGTTCACGATAAATTAGGCAACTTACAAGTCCTTACAGAAGAGGAACGTGAAAAATTAAATGTACATACTAGAATACTCAATATTACTACTCGACGTATGGAATCTTTAAATTATGCAATTGATAGGCTACATAATAGCACTCGAAATATTTTAAACATTGTTGCACGAGTTGGAAATAAGTTGCAAGAGTTGGAGGATGAATCAGATTTAATTTGTAATTTATTATCATTACAAATAGTATTGTCTGATATTTATGCTGACGTAAATAACGTTAAAATTGGATTGGATCAGATGTTAGAATCTAAAATTTCTCCATATTTAATGCCAACAGATAAATTGCTTGAAATTTTATCAGAAGCTTCATTAAATTCACCAGGATTATTGTACCCAGCAAGACCAGAATATTTAAGTTTATATAGAGATACAATAATAGTTGTTTCCCAACCAACCATTGCTAATCACATCTTTTATTTTTATTTAATTGTACCCCTTCGTGGACAACCAGCACATACCTTTGATGTTTTTAAAATACATACTTTACCTTTTCCAGCGCCCAAGACACACTTGTACTTACAAGTTGATATAAAAAATCAATTTTTAGCCATTTCTGAAGACCGGAATACGTATGCAATGTACAATTCTTTTTCCCATTGCAAGACACATAACCAATTTTTTTGGGCGGGTGCCCGACCCCGAAAGGGGTTGAAATAGGGGAGCTATCCCCCCGCCAAAGGCGGCTTTCTAGGACCTTTCCTAGCTGATGCTGAGAGGATTGGGTTTTAGTCATGTGGTGATGGGCTGGTCTGTCAGAGCGAGAACTGAGCGATATCGGTCATACCCATAGCTTACTCTGACTGTTCCTTTAATTTATATATTTTCTAGATCTCAAGTGACGGCGTCTTTTCCGTGGATTGACCTCCCAATCTACCAAGATTGGAAGCCAAAGCGTCACATTTTTCCCTTGCCCCTCAACTTTCTCTTCATAATTGCTGAGGGGCACAGGGCCCTGGGTGGGGCTTTGGTTTCCGCACCCTCCTCAGCTCCCCGCCATGGAGTGGCTTCGGTCACCCAGGCTTTATTGTGGTCAGCAGGGAGGGTTCTGTGGGGGCGCTCGGTTATGGCCTTGGAATTGCTCGGGGCCTTGGGGCTGTTCGGCCAGGCAGCTTGGGGAACAACAACAACAACAAATTTTGTATATGCCCCCCAACCGGTCCTCTTTATAGTATTCACACCCCTAATTGTGAAGTTGCTACATTTCTTAATGGTAAAGTACACCCGACACTATGTCATACTAATATAATACATAGTTTCACTCCTATTTTTATTAAACTCAATGAAGGATGGATATATTCAACACCTATTCAAATTACTTTTACACTTGCTTGTCCATCAACTACACTTGAATTAAAAAAACAGATAACACATAACCTGGGACTTCTCACACTGAATGAAGGTTGTGGTGCACATAGCCCAATTCTTCAATTACCGGCTATGGGGAAGAGACGGCGAGAAGACATATATAAGAGCTACATACTACAATGTGACTCTTCCAATTTCACGGCACACCCACAACCTACTACAAGAGATAAACTCCACTTTACTACAACTACGAGATCTACCTACCCCAACATTATCTACAAGTGATCTCCTACAACTAGCAGTAATAGCCAAACGTATCGAGATACACCATCCTCTTCAACAGAAAATAATCCAGAATACGACCTTGGCAATAGCTGTTATCCTCATCATGGTAGGAGCAGCATATGTAATCTACACCGTCGTGTTAGCCCGTACACGTCGAGCTGAGGAGATCAAGAAGCAGCACACCTCCGAAGCAACGATGCAGCCGTCTGTGATCAACATACAGCAAATTCCATCATCTACACCCATCACTTCCGTTCCTGCACTGTCGCCCCTCTCAGCTGACGAGGGTCCCCAACTTACTACAACAATTGGCCAGCGCGGACGCAGGCTTAAAAAAAAAAAAGGGGAGTGATGTCGAGAACAGAAGTACTCAACATGAATGAATCTTCTAGTGAATAAAGAATGTAAATAAAGACTAGACTAAGAGATATATACCCAATAACGAATAAGGAATTAAGAGAGAACGCTGATAATGGTACAGATTAGAATCCGAGTCTTGTTATCTGTAATCAGCCAATGTATACAATAAGACAGAACCTCCAGTATATATCTGGGAGTAAACATTGATCAGCTGTTGTTTACATAATGGATTTATGATTTATAGTATATATTAGAAGTTAATATATGTATCAATAGATTAAGTGATAGACTAATAACTTAGTTTTAAAAGTGTAATTCAGGTATCTACTGTGGAAGTAGATCAAGTAGCACTATATGTTAAATCAACACTACCTGGCTGGTAAACACTGGAAATCTATTCCATGATTACAAGTCCTAAGAGATTACTTCCGAGTCCAGAGTTTAGTTACATAGAGTTATATATAAATATAATTAACACGTGAGTGTAAACGTGGAAGCTATTAACACGTGAGTGAAGACGTGGACATATGCATTTGAGCCCTATATAAGCTCAAGATTACAAATCAAACAGTTAGTACCAGAACCAGCCAGGTAGCCGTCAAGAACATCACAGCCCTAACAAGGCTCCCCAGCCAAACACAGTCATCATGGACTCAGAGAAAGAGAGTCCCAGACAGATACATTTAATCCTAGTGAGTACCAATTGAATAATAGTAAAAAATCTATAAATTAGTAATGGTTGGAAATTATAGGAAATTATAGGAAACAACAATGTTATAGTTATCATACAAGCTAAATCACATTAAACCAAGTATATAATCTCATTCAATACATGTTATAACAATCCAAGTCGTCTTGGTAAATTATTCAGTCATTTACAACTCTGTGAAACTATTATCTGAAGTGTAATAATATTTAAACTATATATAAATAAATATACAAAAAAAGTGCAAATAAACAAAATTCATTACTTTGTTTTTATAACCGAAATATTTATTCTTATAAATATATAACGACACTCCAACTATAGTAAAACTATCCTAATTCTTATATATCAATAAATATAGCAATTATAACGAGAGCTAGAGTAAACGAGACTTAAAGATACGATAGATATGTGCATCTATCTACATAGTGTGGAGTATGGTTATCAGCCTATAACTATAACATAGTAAGAGATCCTTCATAATCAAAGGATAATATAAAACAGTATTTCTATGGTTATTCCCTTATAGCCTCTTGGATACTGATAATAAAGTAACAAATAGATAAGGGTTAATACGAAATACGACAAACTCAAGCAAACGGCCACACACATTAATGTAACATTACATTACAATTAGTTGCATGTTATTTTCTTACTTGAAGTGATTTGGCATCTTTCAACTGCCTCAGCGATCGTTGCTCCCTCCGAGATTAACCCCTTCCGTACCAGGGTTCCGTTTTATTTTCATTTAGCTATATTTAAGCAATTGTAGGCAGATAATGAAGGATCTGTGGTATTAAGAAGGGTTATTGAGATGGCATAAGGCCGCTTAACTGCTACACTTTCTTCATTTACTTAATAATAATGGTAATAAATAACTATACTCCATGCACTGGAGAGGTGAGATTAAAGTGTTGGGCGAGGCCACCTGTACGAGGTGAAGGGAGGGCTACGACTCCCTCCTTCCGAGTGGATAGATGGACCCATGAGAATGGGTAGGGTAAGATGGGGTAATTTCGCCGAAAATCGCGTATTTTGACGAATAGAAACTGCCACAAATGGATTTTTTAAATTTTTAATTTTTTATCTATACATTCAGCCTTTCTGCTATAGATGCCCAAAAAACGAAAACAATTTATAATGTTTTGGTCATGCTGCCGATTTTTTGAAAAAAGTCACTCTCGCGGCAAAATTACCCCGCCCGACGGGGTAATTTCGCCGCGACCTATTTTACGCATCATCTAGCTAGTAAACTAGATAACATTATATGATTAATGGCCAGACAAAACACTAGCAGCAGGTAAAATCAATGAAAACATTCACAAACCCAATCTGACACTAAACATGCCAATAGAAAAACGTTGCACACACACACACACACACACACAACTGAACAGGGCGGGCAGAGATGCAGGTGTGTCACACGTGTAGGCCTAGGCGCCACTGTGTCTAGTGCGGGTGTGGATGTGTCTAGTGCGGGTGTGGATGTGTCTAGTGCGGGTGTGGAGTTGTGGACATGTAGTGCGGGTGTGGACGTGTCTAGTGCGGTTGTGGACGTACTTATTAGGCCTACGGGTGTGGAAGTATTTAGTGCGGGTGTGGACGTGTCTCGTGTGGGTTCGGCGTGTAGGTTGCTAGTACAAAGTACCAGGCAGCAGCTGACGGCTACTGCCAACACTGTGTCACACACAAACATACACACATACAAACCACCCACAAACACCCCCACACACACCCGACCATACCGTCAGACGCGCCGCTAGCCCCGGCTCCAGGCCCCGCGAAACTTCAACAAAACTTAAGCCAAACTAGATCTACAACCTAAGCCAAACTAGCTATACAACCTAAACCAAACTTGCTCTACAACCTAAACCAAAACTGCTGTACAACCTAAGCCAAACTGCAGCCGAATCCATGCAGGGGAGGTGTGGCAGAGTGGTCTTGCCACTGGACTGGTAATCCAATGGACCCAGGTTCGAATCCCAATATGTCAATGGGAAGATATTATTGGGATGGAATTTGTGCTGTACCTAGTATCAGTGCATTACCACAGCACACCGAAATGCCAAAAAAATACCCTCATTGTTCCTTGATTAACCCGTGGAGCCCCGGCTAGTTTTGTAATGTTTGCGCACCAGAACCCGGCCGGTTTTCAAAAAATGGTTTTATTCCAGAAACAATAGCGAATGGGTTAGGAATGAAGGAAAAACCACGAAAAACCGCTCAAAAAGCTTAAAAAATGGTCCTACAGAGCCCCCGAAAATGGATTTTACAAGAGTAAAAAATTGAAGGCAATTATCCCAAAAAAACAGGTCATTGCGCGCTCGCGCGCACGCACGTGGACTTTGAGAGTTTTCAACCATCGGCACGGTTGCGTGGGATACGTACACAGTTCCCATACAAATCTGAGCCCTCTTGAGTGGCTACACCTGAGGTCACGGTCGGCGCAATTAGGGTGACGCGCCAGGCGCGTCTCTGGGGCTGTGCGTTACATACATCACCGACGCGTCAGGCGCGTCACTGGGGCTGTACGGGTTAAATAGCATTGTATGAATATTCCCATATTCAAAAATATGCTACAGGGGGGCAATGCCTAGTGAGTTAATTGCTCAATAGGTGGCGTTCTGAGAGTGAGGGTCCGAGTCTGTGGGGGTGAGACTGTGAAGCGCAGAGGCGAGGCGGCTTCAGAGATGGAGTTGCTTCGAGCCATGAAGCTTCGCATGTCTCACTCCCTAGACTGGAGCAAGACCTCACGGGCCTCACCGTGTTCAGTGGTTGAGTGTAAAGGCTATCAGCCTATGCCCGAGAGGGAGTAGTTGGAATATATAAAAAAAACAAAAACAAAACAAAAATAGTTTCGGAGATATCGGCGTTTGAATGCAAATTATTAGCGCCGCGGCGAAATAACCCCGTCTTACCCTATGGTTCTTCTTGTCCCTTCGATTAACATAAACAAATACAGAAGTGCAGTTCAGTCAAACATATTATTGGATTGCATGTATTTAAATTTACACCAAATTAATTTTGACTCTGTTTCATCATAACGTTGAGGCAAAATGCCAATATATGGTATGAAATTTGGATATATTAAATATGGCAGTTGACACAAATTATTAAGTCGAACATAAGACGGTGGAAATTTGTAGGACAAAACCGACTATAATGCCTTAAACATGACACATTTATAGAACTAATATTTCTATATCTATATTAACCATGTGTGAAGTAGCTTAAGGGATATCGTTCCGTTGTAGGTGAATTTCTATATCATAGAGCAGAGGACCATGGTGAATCTTAGCTAGGCCATAAATAGACATTTTATTTACCCTTATGGTACTGGGGACATCTCGTATATATTTCACTATACCTGTAGCTATATTCAGACTATTATAAGTAGATAAGAAAGGAGCTGTGGTAGCCAAGGTGTTATTTGCGATAGTCTGTAGCATTTCAAATGGTAGACGCCCTTCTTAGCTTAATACAATCGTCTAATTTAACTACCCCCCAGGGGGTAAGGGGGCCTTCACCTATGGTGTAGGAAAAAAAGAATATGCCTCACGGATCCTACTGCATGTCGTACAAGGCGACTAATAGGGGGAGATAGTGTTAGACTTGCGGACCAAGTAGCCATCACTATACAATGAAGCTTTGTTATATGCGCTGGCATTGTCTCCATATGACAGCGCTGTGATAGGGCTTCATTGTTCTTGCTCCAAGTTGCCTAATGGCAGCACACTGGCGGTGGGTGTCGCTCCCTCTGGTCCTGGATCTGGCGCCCTGGGCCCAACCTGGTCAAAATGGATCCAGAGGGTACAATACGTAGTGTTTCCCCAGACTGGCAGTTTCCGCCCAATAGTATAGGGGCCCGAACCTGGTGGTAGCGCTTCAGGAGGCTGCCCTGTCATTGGGCGAAAAATACCAGGCCAGTCGTAGTGCCGTGTACGCGCACAGGGTGCTTCCCTGCGGCTGGTTCTGGTGGGGCGTACCGAGGCCACTGGATCCTACCCCTTTGTAATCTCTTCGGGGAAGGTACTGGGAATGGTCCCGGGGTAGACTGGAACCGGAGTTCTGGGGGGGATGATGCCTATTTGCCAGCAAAATTACCCTAATATGACTAAACAACCTAAAAAGAAACAACATAAGTCCGATGAATCAAAATCGCACAGAACAAGGACAAATCAATCTCAGACTTGCTAGTGTGAATGTTGGTAGTTTGAATCTGCGTGCAAATGAAGTGGCTGAGATGTGTGAGAGGAGGCGAGTGGACATCTGCTGTGCCCAGGAAACACTCTGGAGGAGGCATGGGGTACAGTGGATTGTCGGAAGAAAGAAAAGATATAGGATCTACTGGATGGGGATGGAGACTGATAAAGCGAAAGGAGGAGTGGGTGTTCTGGTGGCTGAAGAGCTGGCGGAAAGTGTGCTTCAGATTACGAGATTTAGTGAAAGGCTGATTGTTTTGAAGTTGAAAGTTGGTGAAAGAATTCTGAATGTGATATCTGCATATGCCCCACAGGCTGGTCTACAAAAAGAGATAACAGAGGACTTCTGGAATGACACCGTCAGTGTCATTTCAGGCCTCTCGTTAAGTTAAATAACAATCGCCGGGGGGGGGGGGGGGGGGGGGGACCTGAATGGTCACGTGGGAGCATCTGCAGATGGATACGAGGGGGTACATGGAGGAAATGGTTACGGAAGGAGGAATCTGGAAGGCGAATATATATTGGAGTCTTGCGTTGCACTCAACATGGTTGTGTGTAACACGAAGTTCAAGAAAAGACAGAGCCATCTGATCACATATAAATCTGGGGTCTCCAGTAGCCAGATAGATTACTTTTTGGTTAACAGGAAAGACTGAAAACTGGTTCGAGATGTAAAGGTCATCCCGAGCGAAGAATGTATCCCCCAGCATAAGCTACTTGTGTGCGACATGAGCTTATACAGAGATCCTAAGCGCAAGAAGGTATACATACCCAAAAGGAAAGTGTGGCTGCTGAAGAACAAGGAAGTTAGGGATAGGTTTCATAGTGAACTGGAGGAAATTAATAGAAATAAGGAAGCTAGGCCTAACGATGTAAATAGTCAATGGAACTTTCTTAAAATAGTCAATGGAACTATCTTAAACTTAGCCTTATCGCTGCCACTGACAAAGTCTGTGGGAAAACAAAGGGTCACCCCAGGAATAAGACCTCCTGGTTGTGGAACGATGAGGTAGAACATGCTGTGAAAGAGAAAAGGAGATGCTTCAAAGCATGGAAGAAGGGAGGCAGCAAGGAAGAATACCAGGCAGCTAAACGAACTGCCAAAAGAGTTATTTACAATGCTAAAAAAGGCATTAAGGACCTGGTCCTCGAACAAGTGTGTAACACTGACAATCCCAATGGGATCTTCAACCTAGCTAGACGAGTTTAAAAATGACAGTAGGGATATTATAGGTGTACAGTGTGTTAGAAACGATAATGGGAAGATTGTGTATGCAGAACATGAAATCAGAGAAGCATGGAAGGCACACTATGAACGATTGCTAAATGTAGAGTTTGAATGGGATAAGGAACAGCTTAGTATCGCAAAACCAATATCTGGACCCCCTCCTTTGATAGCATCAGCTGTAGTGAGCGACGTAATTGATAAAAATGAAGGACGGTAGAGCTTCAGGGTGCTCTGACATTGTCGCTGAGATGATAAAAGCCTCAGGAGAGACTGGTGTCAACTTAGTCACTGAGTTGATGAACACCATTATTAAAGATGAGAAAATCCCTAAGGATTGGCTCAAATGTGTAATAGTAAATATATACAAAGGAAAAGGGGATGCGCTAGATAGAGGAAATTATAGGGGCCTGAATATGCTTGACCAAATCATGAAGGTCTGTGAGAGAGTCTTTGAGGGTTTTATCAGGCAAAGCATCCATTGATGATATGCAGTTTGGTTTTATGCCAGGACAGGGTACAACCGATGCTATCTTCATACTCAGGCAGATACAGGAAAGATACTTACTAAAAGGCAGGGATCTTTACTTTGTGTTTGTAGACCTGAAGAAGGCCTTTGATAGGGTGCCTAGAGATATTGTGCAGTGGGCTATGAGGAAACTTGGTGTGGAAGAGTGGCTGGTGCGTGTGATAATGAAGATGTATGAGGATTCGCAAAGTGCGGTGAGGGTGAAGGGTGTACTGAGTGATGAGTTCGCAGTCTGCATTGGAGTCCATCAGGGTTCAGTGTTAAGCCCCCTCCTCTTTATTATGGTCTTTGAGGCACTGTCAAGAGTTTTTAGAGGCGGACTCCCGTTGGAACTGTTTTACGCAGACGATTTAGTCCTAATAGCTGACAGTATGCAAGATGCTGAGGCCAAATTCAGAGAATGGAGAGAGGGCATGGCGAGCAAGGGTTTAAGAGTCAATATCAACAAAACTAAGGTTATGTATTGTAGATTGAGACGAGGCAATGTGGAAAAGAGCGGTGCATATTCACGTGCAGTGTGTGGAAAGGGTGTGGGCGTTAACTCGATTCAATGTAGCATCTGTCGATGTTGGGTACACCATGGGAGTAAGCGCTGTAGTAGAATAAAGGTACCCCTGCCGAAGGATGAGTCAGAAATTATAGGTTTGATTCCCGAAGGGAAGTAGTGAAAACCTAATATTTAGTAGGGCCCCGTAATCATTGACGACACTGCCTATTAGCATAATAGTCTCCATTCAACACCCGCGTCAGCCATTTGAATTAACCGCCGCGGGAGTAAAAAGGAGTACACATCATAAGCGTAACGCGTATTTACTTATGGAATCTTCATATTGATTGGGTACCCTACAGAAAAAACTCTGTAAAAAAACAAAATAAAAATCAACTTAATATCTGTTATACTATGGCTTTCCATGTGTGGATTTCTTGTGCGTGGCTACCTGACGCCCGGTCCCCTGGCGGCCATCTCATCCTTCTATGATTATATCAAGATACCACCAAAGAAGACACGAATGGGAAGGGGGATGGCTGGGAGGGATATTGTCGTCAATGATTACGGGGCCCTACTAAATATTAGGTTTTCACTACTTCCCTTCGGGAATCAAAACTATAATTTAATAGGACCCCTCCATCATTGACGACACTGCCTGAATACTGAGACTGGAGGGGAGACATTCATGACCTCATCAATCCTCCAACCTTAGGTACCACTTAAGAATCCGTATAACATTTTAAGTGTCTATTGTGTACATACAATAGTTAAAAAATAGAAAAAGAGGGCAAGCAGTGAATTACTTCAAAGAAGATCTGCTTGAACGTGACTGGATTTCCGCTTGGAATCCTTCACACTTTAAATGGGAATACTCTAGTCTTCCCGTACCTTAAAATTAAAAGTTGAACGCAAACTGTGAGTGCAACTAGTTCACATCAACTCATCGCTCGTGAATTGTGATCTTATCACAGTTTCCGGCGAGGTTGCATACCCCTTGTTGTATTTGATCGACTAGATATAACTGGTCGTATCTCACAATGAGATCCAATCCTAAAACAAAATTATTCGAGAGCTGTATCTTCAGCTCGATTCATTAATATTATAGTTCGTGACTTTCTTATACCTATCCGGCAGAGAGGTTCTAGGGGTCTATGGGCTTACCAGCTCATTCCCCCCTCCCCTCTTTTCTTTGTCCCTTAACCCTTCTTTAGCGGGGTGTTTTGGGCTCATTTGGGCATATTCAGGCCCTCCTGAATGATCAATCAAGTATCTGCATGAAAAGAAATGTATTCAGCAAAAAACTAGGCACTAAAAGCTTCAAAATGAGACCAGAACGAGCTACGTAGCCCTCGTGGTTCTAATGCAGTGGTGCCACGAACATGTGAGTTTAGCGTATAGCGGTATATTTTCCCCAGCTATGCTCACTACTGGCTACGCTGCAGTCCTCTCGAGAACACAGGGAGGGTGAGTCAGTGTGCGGCGGTAAGCCCTGGGAGTCGGCTGTCTGGCCCGCTGCGCTCCCGGCCATTTGCACTCGATTTTAACCCTTTAAAAGCCTTAATAATGCTCCTAACTTGCTGCAAATTGGTGCACGACTTAAGTCGAGCACCGCTTTTTAAGGGTTAAATGTCCATTCACATATGCATAGCCTACGTGAGTTGCGGTTGGGATGTGTGTACATGCTTGGATTGATGTGCAGGATTCGAAGTTGCATAACAGATTGTAGGCAGTGTCCACCATCCTTTAACTGTCTTCGTGGTGCGATGCATAAGGTGTTGATTTTCGGTGTGAGCATCCTGGGTTTGAATCCACGGACTGCCACATGTGTTTGTAAGTTTCATTAATCGATTTTGGGAGTGGAGTTGGTTGTTGGAAGGAACATAATAAATGCTAAGCCCATGGACTAGTTAGACCTGCCGCTGTGATACCACAGGGCAGTTATGGATTATACACAGCCATAAACCGACATGGTGTCCAGAGCCAACGTTTGGGGAAAAGATTTTCAACTAAGTGCTAGTAATGCTCCCAATGAAAGATTTTGTAAAATCTGAGAGGTTAAAACTCTAACTCGTGACTATTGTCTAGTTGCCAGGCCGAGGTGAGCGGATGCATATCCCCCACCCCCGCCATACGAGTCAAAAGGATGGGAATACTTGGAGTCCGGATTTCATGCTTTTGGTTAAGTAAATAACGGCACCTTCGTGACCGTCTGGAGGAAAGAACTCCGATTTCTATACTACTAACGAGGATACATCCTCTACTTGGATTGTCTAATCATACCTGTAAAAAACCGAAAAGAACAGATTTTCGTTGTTGCAAACACTTTCCCAGTCTGTTGCTTGCCTACCTACCATTTGTCCGGCGGGATTGAAGGTCATGGTCCTCCAATACTCCCCCCCCCCCCCCCCCCCCGCCCTTTAAAAGCTGCTTACCATGAAGGTACCATACCTTCAAACCTGTTGCCAAAGAGGCCTAAAAAGGATTTGGTCGAATTGAGAGAGAGAGGGGAGATAACCGGTGAAAGGACCAGGCTGGCTCGGCCGGGAGGAACCCATTAACTTGCCTTAATATCATGCGCCGGTAGCTAGTGCGAAGATCGTAGACGCTGGAAGCCTGCCCAAAAATGTAGTCAACCGTACTGCCAATGAGTGGCCGTGAAGGTAGAGAATGTTACGACTGGGGTTCAAATATATCAGGGCTCTTATTCATTGGACTAGTAATGGCATAAATGTTACAACGGAAAGCGCTAGCTCCAACCTCTGATGTATATTCCCAGTGAACAAAGAACACAAATACTCTACAGAGATCTATATGCAATAATAGGCTATCAAACTCTCAATAAATGTGCGTCTACTCTAGGCTTAATGTTATGTGAAAACAGCCTATTACTACCTATAACCGAAGGTGCTTGGTCATGGTATGCAAAGTAAGGTGGTAAGAGAAGTTACAGCTTAGGTTACTTTAATCAATAAATGTCAGGCACTCCTGCATGAAAGAAAGTGCACTAAAGTCCTTCAACACTAACAAGGAATCTTCTTTAAATATTAGATGCTATAAAGATGCTCGTATCGGAAATGGAACCCAAAAAGGCAGGCAGCGGAACAATGCTCGTGCAGGTTATGCACACAAAAAGGCAGAATATCCTAAACACTACAACAATAATAATAATCGCCACAACAATGCAGTATTCCTATCAACAAAAAGAGCCTAAGTCGTTTGTGTCTCAATACATCAAACTAGGCTGCGAAATGCTTGTGTAATCATAAATGGGTATGCATAAAAAGAGTACTTGGTTTAATATACTTAATGTCTACTATGATTGATAAAGTCTAGCTAGAGTCAATGATACGAGATACTGGTGCGCATGGCATGCTGCATAGCCTAGTGCAAATCTCAAGTCTGTGCGTCAAATATTACGTTATAATGAAGGGTAGCTCTCTTGAGAAACCTTAATACCGAAGTATTAAGCATTCTCCTGGCGTACCTCAAAGACAAACAATGAGCTTAGAACAGTGCAGAATGGTATAGGCAAAAAGCCCTCATTCGTGCATGCTCTACTCTCAATGGCACACAGACTAGAATTTACTCAATCAACTCCAGTTCTCAGGTATGTCGTGCCGCTTTTAACTAAAGCCAGCACTCATAGGAAACAATACCTTATAATATCAGACTCCTAGTCTAGCATTATCTAATCCAGCAGAACACTAATAATTATAGGACGCGGTACTTAAACAATATAAATGCCAACCAATGCTTCATGATCCACTTATCTTAACAACTAACATACATGGGTTATATCAGACCTTAACGCACAATACAACTGGCCAGCATGAAGCTGATTTTGCACAGTTAACCAGAGGGGGTATAATCTTAATAAAAGGTGGTGAAAGATATGGAAAATGAGAGATAGGCAGAGGAAAAGATTCTCAGGTGCAGAGCAGGGGACAGGTAGCAAGGGATGAGATAGATGCGTTCTAGAAACCAGATCTGAGGGAGAGAGTGGCGAGGAACTGTATCTATACTCGCACTAGCTCGAGGCGCGTGGGAAAAAAACGGTTACAAGTTCTCTAGCCACTAGCAAGGGAGCTAGCAGCATGGTAAGGACCTCTCTCCACAAACCCCCACGAGGCAGCCAGCCGTGATGTCATCGAGCGGGACAAAACACTGCGCGCTCCCTCTCACTCTGTTCTACTCTCTCTCTCTCTCCCAGATCCCATCATTACTAGTTAATGATAAAACATATACTTTACAATTAAATATATAAAGCCTTGACATGGGTGAAAACAAAGAGCCTTTCTGGACTGCCCATGACACGAGCTTTCATATGAAATAAAGCACACTCTAATACATAAACTGTAGCCCCTGTCGCCCTGGCGATCCTAGCGAGTCACTGTAGGACAAGCCATGCGGTTCTAACGGAGTGGTTAACGTCACACCTCCCCCAAGATTTTTCTCAGAGGCCCCAAGGCTCACAAAAAATCTGATGGTTAGAACCCATGCTATATCTCCACTTCCCATCACCCAGCGGCAGTAAAATATCTGGCACAGTTCTTCAACAAAACATTTTTCAAAATTATAACCCTCCCCAACACAATAGGTTAAATTTTATGTAGTTATGCTCCTCAAGAGCGAGCTTCTCTAGCCCAGCATTCTGAGAGGAGTGCAACTCAGAATTACTGCTATAACATACTGAAAAAATTCAACTATCAAAGAAAGAGTTTTTTATTTTATTTTTATGTGTTTTATTTGTTTATTTCGGCTGCAATATAGGGGCAAGCCTAGTTTTTTCTTCTATACCAAACGCTCAACTCCTGCTTTACGACCCAATACGCTGGGCTACAACCGCGAGCCAACAAGCACCAAGCGCAAAATACTATTCAAACTAAAGCAGGAGGCTACCCGTGTGTCAATCTACCCAGGATCATATACCCTTGAACGACCATCTGCAACCACGTTGTCACAACCGGCAATATGGCGTATGTCCAGGTTATATACCAATAACCTTAGTGACCACCTGGTCAGCCTCATATTCCGATGTGAAACTGGTCCAAGAACTTGAGAGGGTGATGATCTGGGTAAACTACAACGACCGGACCATAGGCTGGAACATAGACCTCGAAATGCCCCAGCGCAAGCACAACCGCCAGCAGCTCCTCCTCGACAACAGAGCAGCTCCCCTGGGCCGAATTGTACTTCTCCGGGCAGAAACTAACAGGATGCTCCAGCCCATCATCGTCCTTTTCCACAAGGACGGCACCAGCCCCCACACCACTAGCATCCGTTGCTAGTTGGAAAGGTAGGATAAAGTTAGGGGCCCTGAGGATCGGGTGAGTGCACAACAGGTGTTTTACTTCTCTAAACACCTTCTCACACTCAGGCGCCCATTTGAACTTCTTATCCTTCCAGTTATCCTCCACCTGAGCTTGACTGTCCCGTTCTCCTTCTCGACCTTGACTGCTAAACGTCATCACAGGCACAGTGAGAGGCTCAGGGGGGTGCCTCCCATACTCCTTCATGGGATTAACATGACATAACTGATTGCACTTCCGTCTGTCTGGAGTGGCTACCAAGTAATCCAGGTCTGATAGCTCCTCCACCACCCTATAAGGACCAGCGTACTTCACGGATAAGGGGTGACCTACAAGGGGCAGTAGAATCAACACCTCCTGACCCACGTGAAACTCCCTGAGTTCAACCTTGAGGTCGTACCTGTCCTTCCTGAGGGCCTGAGAGCTAGTCAAATTACGGCCAGCCAACTCCAGACTGCGCAACATCCGTTCTCGACTGTTGAGGACACACTTGAGCATAGAACAAGGTTTTTCTGCGCCCTCCCATACTTCTTCAACCATATGGAGAGGCCCTCTGACACGGTGTCCAAAGACGAGCTCATTAGGGCTGAATCCCAAACTCTCCCCAGGTACCTTCTGCACAGCAAACAAAACACATGGCAGGCCAAGATCCCAATCCTTCCCACTCTCAAAGCAACAACAACGAAGCACAGATTTCAAGGCTGAGTGCCATCGCTCTAACACACCCTGGCTCTCCGGATGATACGCAGATGACACAACCCCAACAATCCCATGCTGCGGCATTGCTTGAACAAAGAGGCTAGAAGTGAAGTTGGGTCCCTGGACTGACTGAATCCCCTGCGGGTAACCATACCGGGAAAAATACACTAGCAAGCTTCGGACCACCGTCTTCGCCGACCCAATTTCTCATAGGGTACGCGTCAGGGTACCTTGTTGCCACATCTCCCGACTGTGCATCACTGTCCTCCTTCAACTCTTTCGTCTTTTTAAGCCCATCCTATGCCTTTTCCACAACAGTTACTGGGTCTTCTTCAGACTCGATATTTGGTCCTAATACTGAGTCCCCGAGAAGGGCCGTTGATACTAAACTCTCAACCGCATCAACTTCCAACCCCTTCTCGGTACCCTTCCTCCGCTGATCTAAAGATTGTTGACCAGAATGTGACTCCCTGGATGCAGAATCTCCAGTGACAACACACGCCATAGGCTGCCCCGGACACTTCAAAACCCACTCCTGCTCCTCCCTACTCACATCGGCCGGCTTCTCGACAACGACTAAGGGTGGAGCCTCAGAAGTAGGCCCCGCAAAGTCGTTGCCAAGAAGGAGGTCGACGCCCCCAACAGGCAACTTCTCCACAATTCCTACATCCAGGTCCCGAGTCACACCATCAACTTCCACCTTCATTCTTACAAGCGGGTATGACCTTGTCGCATTAACTCCCTGAACCACAACCACCCGCGCCGTATTGACAGGTTTACCAGTGAAATTTCTCAACAGTGTTTGCGATGCCCCAGTGTCACGCAAAATTCTCACCTCATGTCTTCTACCCCCCCACTCCACACAACCGAGTCCCCTGTGGTCACTAAAGGCATCACGGACAGGGAATAAGCCTTCCGGATCCTTCTGCACTGGCAGTGTATTTACCTCGGAAGAAATGCCTCTAACAAACTCCGATGTCCTCTTGAACACTCCAATGCCGTGAGCAAAAGACACGGCTGCCGGAGGAGGTCGACTAGGGCACTCATTTGCCTTATGACCCTCCTGGTGGCAACTAAAACACATAAATTTTGGTTTTGGCTTATACTGTGATGTAAAAGGCCCCTGACTTTTCACATACGGTGTGGTGTAAGGTTTGGATTCAGTTTTAGTTTCATGGCTCTTCTGTTTAAATGTGTCATTGTTCCGGGGAGGGGGAGGATAACGGTCCTTAGCACTTACATCGTACTTCTGTGAGGACCCGCAACCCCGAATCAACGACAGCCGTCGATCAGCCATTTCTGCTGCTTCGACTAGAGTTCTTGGGTTTTTCTCCTTTAAGTTCAAAGTTAGATCACCGCCCGTGCTCTTAAAGAACTGCTCCAACATCATTAACTGCTTAACTCCATCAAACGTTGTTACCTTCTCAGATCGGAGCCAGTTCCCCATAGCATCGGACAAGTCCTGGGCGTGTTCCAAAAAGGTGCTATCTCTTCCCTTAGTTACACCCCGGAACTTCAAACGGTACGTTTCTGGTTGCAGTTCGTAAGCCCTCAGGACAGCCTCCTTGAGATCCTCATACACAATACATGACTCCAAAGGTAACGCATCGTAGGCTTTAAGACCCTTGCCTCTTAATCTAGAGGATACAAGTGCTGCCCATTTATTCTCTGGCCACTGGTGTTCCTGGCACTTCTCAAAGCGTGCGAAAAATTCTGTTACCCCACTCTCATCAAACACCGGAACCAGTTTCCATAAGTGCGAGACAGACTGATCAGGAACACGGTTACGGTTTAAAATTACCGGTGGTCCCCCCAGGGGCAACCCACCCTGATTAACCATTTCACCATACTGCTGTTCCTCAGTCTCGACATTACGTACTGTGTCTCCATTCTCCTCTGATCCGGTATAAGACATGATGCTCACAAAAATTTCTCACCACAATATTCAGAAAAGAAGTACCCCAAACTCTTATACCTCGATATACACAACAAAAATCTCGGAAATACTCAAGGGCTATACTATGTTGCAAAAAAAAAATATTCTTGCTGATCTCGGCAAAATATTCTCCAAAACAACAAATGTTCCCTGCTAATAAATGTAGGTTCACCAAATCATAGGTAAGGTCGCCATTTGTTACAACTGGGGTTCAAATATATCAGGGCTCTTATTCATTGGACTAGTAATGGCATAAATGTTACAACGGAAAGCGCTAGCTCCAACCTCTGATGTATATTCCCAGTGAACAAAGAACACAAATACTCTACAGAGTTCTATATGCAATAATAGGCTATCAAACTCTCAATAAATGTGCGTCTACTCTAGGCTTAATGTTATGTGAAAACAGCCTATTACTACCTATAACCGAAGGTGCTTGGTCATGGTATGCAAAGTAAGGTGGTAAGAGAAGTTACTGCTTACGTTACTTTAATCAATAAATGTCAGGCACTCCTGCATGAAAGAAAGTGCACTAAAGTCCTTCAACACTAACAAGGAATCTTCTTTAAACGTTAGATGCTATAAAGATGCTCGTATCGGAAATGGAACCCAAAAAGGCAGGCAGCGGAACAATGCTCGTGCAGGCTATGCACACAAAAAGGCAGAATATATAATGCCGTCGGAGCCAAGAATATCCTAAACACTACAACAATAATAATAATCGCCACGACAATGCAGTATTCCTATCAACAAAAAGAGCCTAAGTCGTTTGTGTCTCATACATCAAACTAGGCTGCGAAATGCTTGTGTAATCATAAATGGGTATGCATAAAAAGAGTACTTGGTTTAATATACTTAATGTCTACTATGATTGATAAAGTCTAGCTAGAGTCAATGATACGAGATACTGGTGCGCATGGCATGCTGCATAGCCTAGTGCAAATCTCAAGTCTGTGCGTCAAATATTACGTTATAATGAAGGGTAGCTCTCTTGAGAAACCTTAATACCGAAGTATTAAGCATTCTCCTGGCGTACCTCAAAGACAAACAACGAGCTTAGAACAGTGCAGAATGGTATAGGCAAAAAGCCCTCATTCGTGCATGCTCTACTCTCAATGGCACACAGACTAGAATTTACTCAATCAACTCCAGTTCTCAGGTATGTCGTGCCACTTTTAACTAAAGCCAGCACTCATAGGAAACAATACCTTATAATATCAGACTCCTAGTCTAGCATTATCTAATCCAGCAGAACACTAATAATTATAGGACGCGGTACTTAAACAATATAAATGCCAACCAATGCTTCGTGATCCACTTATCTTAACAACTAACATACATGGGTTATATCAGACCTTAACGCACAATACAACTGGCCAGCATGAAGCTAATTTTGCACAGTTAACCAGAGGGGGTATAATCTTAATAAAAGGTGGTGAAAGATATGGAAAATGAGAGATAGGCAGAGGAAAAGATTCTCAGGTGCAGAGCAGGGGACAGGTAGCAAGGGATGAGATAGATGCGTTCTAGAAACCAGATCTGAGGGAGAGAGTGGCGAGGAACTGTATCTATACTCGCACTAGCTCGAGGCGCGTGGGAAAAAAGCGGTTACAAGTCCTCTAGCCACTAGCAAGGGAGCTAGCAGCATGGTAAGGACCTCTCTCCACCAACCCCCACGAGGCAGCCAGCCGTGACGTCATCGAGCGGGACAAAACACTGCGCGCTCCCTCTCACTCTGTTCTACTCTCTCTCTCTCTCCCAGATCCCATCATTACTAGTTAATGATAAAACATATACTTTACAATTAAATATATAAAGCCTTGACATGGGTGAAAACAAAGAGCCTTTCTGGACTGCCCATGACACGAGCTTTCATATGAAATAAAGCACACTCTAATACATAAACTGTAGCCCCATCCACTGCCCTGGCGATCCTAGCGAGTCACTGTAGGACAAGCCATGCGGTTCTAACGGAGTGGTTAACGTCACAAGAAGAAACGTCCAAAAGGACCACGGAAACGTATTGTGTACCTGGGATATTCCTGGTTCAATGTCTCCTGACGCGATCCCCATTTCGACTGGGTGGAGGGGTGAAGTACGAACATTCGTCGCGGAAGACTCGTTACTTCACTAGGAAACCTAATAAAAAGGAGGGATAAGACCCCCGTAGGACTAGTAAACTCATGTATGAGTTGGTGTGAACGGAAATAGCAATACCGAAAATTGGGGTGTGAGCGAGTATGAAGTCTTTTCAGTTCGATCAGTTTCCATTCTTTCATATGATCATCATAGACTAGCCTGACTGCTAAAATGAAGGCGATCCTATCCAAATTCCTATGTTGGCAATGTAAAATTCGGGCTTAGTGGTCACCGTGGAGCCAGATAACATCTTGCATGCAAAAAAGTCGGGTAATGCCCGAGGCTCGAGACGCACCCGAAACTAGTGTTAAGCGCATTATTGCGGTTGTTGGGGACCAACTGGGGTGAAAAAACATCGGAGGTATGTTTATGCCTCCGTTTCCGGCGAACGCCGGGATGAGAACAAACCATTAAAGGGAGGAGAACACTGTGAATCCGAAGCTCTTGATGGTGTACCGGGAACTAAAACTGGAACATAATGATCAACTGTCAGAAGGCTGCTCCTATGGTCTTAAGGATGTGCGCCGGGAACTAGTTAAGACCGGTGGAGGTTCACTGCCAGCAAAACTGTCTTCTGCCATCTGGATGATGGCGCCGGGACATAGTGAAACTCGGCTGGCTTTCCCCGTGGACTTTTTTAGGACTCGCGAGGCACTTATCATTGTAGGGGAGGCGAGTCCAGCCCGAGGGGACGATCACCGCCGGCATTGGCTACCAACAAGGAGTTCTATGACGACTTGCCTAAATAAGCCTTCTCAATCGAATGATAGATATTGCTAAACAGGTGCTTGGTCTAAATTAATTAACCTCATAGAGTCTTAATCGACTCATTTTGAGGTCATGTACCGGGTATTGCTGAGTCAACCCAGTCGAATGAATGGACTTGCTCAGACGATGCTCGGCAGACCAAATAGATTGGCTATGTCGTGAAAAACTGTACTGACCTAAACCATGGTTGCGTCTATGTAATATCAGAATGTATAAACAAATTTAATACTGAACGAATAGTGTTACGGATAGAACAAGCTTCTACAGTGCTATTGTGGGCGGGTGCCCAACCCCGAAAGGGGTTGAAATAGGGGAGCTATCCCCCGCCAAAGGCGGCTTTCTAGGGCCTTTCCTAGCTGATACTGAGAGGATTGGGTTCTAGTCATGTGGTGATGGGCTGGTCTATCAGAGTGAGAGCTGAGCAATCTCTGCCATACCCATAGCTTACTCTGACTTTCCTTTAACTTATATATTTCTAGATCTCAAGTGACGGCGTCTCTTCCGTGGATTGACCTCCCAATCTACCAAGATTGGAAGATTTTTCCCTTGCCCCTCAACTTTCTCTTCATAATTGCTGAGGAGCACAGGGCCCTGGGTGGGGCTTTGGTTTCCCGGGCATTTCCGCACCCTCCTCAGCCCCCCAACATGGAGTGGCTTCGGTCACCCAGGCTTTATTGTGGTCGGCGGGGAGGGTTCTGTGGGGGCACTCGGTTATGGCCTTGGAATTGCTCGGGGCCTTGGGGCTGTTCGGCCAGGCAGCTTGGGGAACACCAACAACAACAACAACAGTGCTATTGTTCTGTTTAAGGGAACACCTGTGTGGCCCAAAAAGTATCATGCATAGATCCTGGAGGAGAGCAAAACTCCTCACCAGGAGCTGACTAACCCCAAAAATGCCTGTTACCGAGTACTTCAGGAACTAGCCTATCATAGGCCGATAATAAGACACGACCGACCAAAACGAGGAGCCGGATTAACCTTAGAGCCTTATATGAGGCCGAGCATGCGTGTTCTGGTATAACTAGCGGTACTCACTCGTTTACCTCAAAGAGTAGACTCCTGGGGCGTTTATCTTTCTGGGAATCACTGTCTGTGATTCTCTAGCAATAAATCTTCGCAAGGTATAGATCTCGGAGTTGTGTCCTCATCAGTAGACAACTGCGAGCGCTTCTATCCTTGTACTTCTGTGATCGTAAACTAAGACGAAAAAACGACTCCTTAAGAACCGAAGTGTTCGGGTTTTTTTAAGCTTCATAAAAAACCAACCCTCCTGTTCGTACAAAGCTAACTAAGGTGACTTTTCCGGCTAAATTCAGAGATTTAGTGAGGGAGAGCTTAAGTAATTTTGTGACTTCTATCCCAGAGAGGCCGACCTCGCTGAGTCATACTGTGGGACAATCCTTCTAATCGGAATCGTAATCTAAACGTCTTGAAGGAAAGAGTGGAGCAACTGACCCGTAACTGTTATTGTGTCTGGGAGGCAGACAGTGTCCGTTTCACTGGCCCTGCCCTACGTCCACCCCATGGTATAACACCTAAACCTCTGGTCCGCTAAAAAAACTTGTAGACTAATCTAATCTTGTAGACCAACTAATCAACTATCGCCGGGGGGAAAACCCTAGGTAGTTTTATTGTTTTAGTAGAGGTTTTAAGTCGTCTTGACTAGAAGTCGTATCATCTGAGCGGGGTGAGGGAGAGCTTAAGTAATTTTGTGACTTTTATCCCAGAGAGGCCGACCTCGCTGAGTCCTACTCTGGGACAATCCTTCTAATCGGAATCGTAACCTAAACGACTCGAAGGAAAGAGTGGAGCAACTGACCCGTAACTGTTATTGTGTCTGGGAGGCAGACAGTGTCCGTTTCACTGGCCCTGCCCTACGTCCACCCCATGGTATAACACCTAAACCTCTGGTTCGCTAAAAAAACTTGTAGACTAATCTAATCTTGTAGACCAACTATCGCCGGGGGGAAAACCCTAGGTAGTTTTATTGTTTTAGTAGAGGTTTTAAGACGTCTTGACTAGAAGTCGTATCATCTGAGCGGGTAAGGTGGAAAAATTACCGGAGGAATCTAACCTGACCGCTTATCCGGCGGTCATTTCGGGTATATGACATCTTGCCGCAATACTGGTTTCTGAACCTGACAACTAGCGTCAAAACGAAAATATTTCTGTTGCCCGGCTTTAGTGACATGTGGCCCATGAAGCACGGTATATGTTAGGTCGAAAATTTTGGAGATATTTTTTGGCTTAGGAAAAAAACACTGGGTAATAACTCAGATGATCGATTGTACTCCTACTACGAATCGATCTTCAAAAACCCCGGGGACTGATGCGACTTAGATCGCCCCTCCGTTCGTGGTATTTCGACCGGGAGATAGTGAACTCCGGCGGGCTATGTCCCTAGAGTTTAACGTGTGTGAAAGTCCTACCATTCTACCGATCGTAACTTTGTTTGCGTATCCTTCCTCGATTCCAACATTCATTGGGGAAGCGGGGGAATGAAATCTAGAGGTCATTGATTAACTAACCTGTGCCTCTGACTTGAAACCCACTTTTGCCTTACTGAGTCCGTAATGTACTTGTTTTATTCCGCCGAAACGGGCGCGAACGCGCCGGAAGGACCGTTATCCTAAACAAACGAGACTCTAATGGTTGGAGAAAGTGAGAAAAAGGTCTACTGGTTATACCGTGTTCACAATTGATAACTAAAATCCGAAGGGTTAGACAAAGACTAGACTCTCTAACTCGCCGTCTTAAGATGACGTCGGGTAGGGAAAAAAACATTATAACTGTGCTTGTCATATCTCCCCTTACCGGCTACACATGATGAAACCCAAGTATTTGAATTCTGAGTGCCGTTCGGAGTCTGCAGGTTTGGCTGTCTGCCGGAACGGGACTCGCAGGGATTAGCCAATCCGAGGCATAGTCGTATACATAGTGTTCGAGTGAACCTGAACCTTTCCATTTGGTAGAATCTAGGCTTGGAGACTTGCAGTTTCAAGTACCTGTATTAAGAATACCACCTGTAGATACAAAGAAAGCTGATGTCTACAGATATGCTAGTAATATGTTCCATACACCGAAAGTATAAATCAAAACATTTTATTTGTAAGACTTATGTCCTTAATTTACAGCTGAACGCATTCATATTCGTCATCCGTAAGATCACGTATGCGTAACATATGACAGATTCATGAACAAAATAAGGTAAAAAAGTTGCACCTTCTTCCTTACTTCATTTAGGATAAAAAAGAGCCGTCTCGCCGGCTGAAGTTCAGCTGAAAACATTGAGCTGTCTCGCAGGCATAACTGCATGACAAATATGAGCTGTATGACTGGCTTAATTAATTGCAGGAACCATTAATTGAGATACTGATTGAACCCCTCTTATCTTAGACTTGTAAGAAAAGAAAATTGACTTACCCTTTCTGGCGACCTAGGCTCGATTGCTCGGAGGAGCGAGGGTCGTAGCCGGAAGTGTCCGATCTGTCACCGGGGTGTCAATCTAGAACGATGTCTGGCGAAGCTGGGAGGGTTCTTGTACCGGGGGGTGAGGGGGGTTTCAGGTTTTACCTCACAGGGTCTTAGTTACTGCTAATGGCTAATTTCTCAACTAAGTGTTGGGTATTGGTTGTCTAGATGCAATGATGCCCATGACTCTAGGGAAATTTTCTTTGAAAGTTAGCAACTGCAAACAATTTCCACACTGTGGCCAAAGAGGTAAATGTAGGTATATATCGATCAAGGTTGCAAGGCCCAAATGATCTAGACAAACAACTCACCCATTCCTCAAAAGATCTATGCCCACCGGGCATGGCTGGCAAGGCCAGAGGCAAACTAGATTCATCCTGTATCAATCTTAGAGTGCAATTATCGGAATGTTAGAAACCAATAAAGGAGGGTATGTGTGGAGGCAAAAGCGAAAAATTTGTAAAAAATGTATCTGAACCACTGACCCCCCCCCCCTCATCGGGAACGGGGTTGGTACCTTGCCGTGCTGCTCAGAATTTCCACCGATCTGGAAAGAAATTTCCAGAAATCAATGCTCATAAGGATAACCTGAGAGATGTTATACATCCTATCTCAATTCCGCTGGAAAATTAGAAAATAGTCACTACTATTCTAACCTTCGACCGGACCTGATCCAGCCAAAATACTAGAGTTATTTGGTGTAGAACTGCTTACCTGTGACAAGTGTCACTGGCCCAAGAAACGTGTTTACCACGTATTACCCTTCCGTGACTATGGCAAGTAGTCCAAGAGTATTACTGCGTTTCTACTATCCATGACTGTGGCATATAGTACGACCCTCCTAAGTGTATCGCCGCATGGCAATTAAGCCTGAGGTCCAGGTTATATAGACTTCCTCACTATGACGGTATCGCTGAGCGATTAAGTCTTGTCGCGCGAGGCTAACGTTCAGGGCGAGTTCCCTCGGCGGACCGAGTAAAGGGTCCCTTTAGAAAGTAGCAATTTCCGCCGGGAGGTATGTGGTTAAGCACAACGTCGGGACATTTGCATAGTTTCTAGATATCTGCAAGAGTAGAACCCGGCGGCCCTGTTAAGAAAACCGCCGGAGAAACAAACCAAAAATTTCTAGTGGCGTTGACTCACGCAGAAGTCAACCCCCCAAAAAAATCCCCGCATAGCGTGCCAACCAAACCGGGACATTTGAATAGTTCCTAAACATCTGCAAGAGTAGGAACCGGCGGCTCTGCTGAGAAAGCCGCCGGCGGAACTAATAACAAATTTCTAGGGGTGTTGACATAGCCGGGAAGTCAAACACCCCCAAAAACCCCTACACACAACGGGATGTCTCCCAAGAACCCCTAGAAAAAACATGTAAGCCTACATGTAACACAACGGGGCATAAACATAGGCTAAACAAAAACACAGAGCAAATTTGTACATAATAAAAATATCTCTAGCCTACACTGGAGACCCCTAACGAGGCTGGCCACGAGGCTCGACGTAACAAACATGGTAGAAACCAAACGCTCCGACGAACTTGCAGAAGGAGCAGCACACAGATGCTCCGAAGAACCAGCAGCCACACCAGCCACCACAAGCTCCGAAGAACACACACAGCAGCAGCGCGAGGAGGAAGGGCCCACGGAAACGGGGCCCAAGCGCAGACACAGACTCCAGAAGGCACCGCACTACGTGCGGCCACCCTTAAACCAGAGCATCTGCTAAAATATAAATGCAACCGCCTCATAGAGGTGGCCTGAAGCATAATCTTGCGTGAAGTTAGCCTCCTAACTAAACTATAGGAGAGGTAAGGCGCAAAAAGAAACAAAAACAAATGTCATGGCGCGTCGAACCTGGTAGGCCTACACGTCGGCTCCTGTTACAATAGTACCCTATACTTAATTACATACTCTCTGCGGGCGTACCAATGGGGCAGCCTGTGCTAGCTAATCTAAAAAACCCTGTCCACTAAACTTCAGATATATACAAATGAGCAAGGACTCACAAGAAGCGAGCGAACGTCGAATGAAGCAGGAGCACAGCGGGCCCCATCCTCACGGTACGGCCGTGAGAGGGAGAAGGACGAGATGGCCGCCAGGGGACCGGGCGTATGGTAGCCACGCACAAGAAATCCACACATGGAAAGCCATAATATAACAGATATTAAGTTGATTTTTATTTTTTATTTTTTACGGAGATTTTCTGTAGGGTACCCAATCAATATGACGATTCCATAAGTGAATACGTGTTACGCTTATGATGTGTACTCCATTTTACTCCCGCGGCGGTTAATTCAAATGGCTGACGCGGGTGTTGAATGGAGACTATTATACCAATAGGCAGTGTCGTCAATGATGGAGGGGCCCTATTAAATAGAGAAATTTGAGTGCGTAGTGTGCAAAGGCGAGCATGTGTTAAGTGGTGATCCTGTGGCTGTGAATTTTGGAAATGAGTCATTGGAGCTGGTGAACAAGTTTTGTTACCTAGGAGATACCATCTCTGCCGGTGGTGGGGCCGAGGCTGCCACTGTTGCTAGAATTAGATGTGGCTGTGGGAAGTTCAGAGAACTCCTGCCAATCCTGACCATGAAAAGAATGCCTTTCCCCCTGAAGGGAAATGTGTATGCCTCATGTGTTAGAAGTGCAATGACGTATGCCTCAGAAACATGGGCCGTTAAAGTAGAGGATGTCAACAGAATGGAACATAATGAGATGAGAATGGTGAGGTGGATGTGTGGGGCCAGGCTACAGGATAGAATAACAAATGTTGAGCTGAGGAGATGCTTAGGTATAAAGGGTATTAGCGAGGTGATGTGTACAAGTAGACTGGGATGGTATGGACATGTGGAGAGAATGGATGAACAAAATTGGGTGAACAAAATGCAGGTCTATGATTGTGGAGGGAGCTGCACCAAGGGGTGGACCGAGGAAGACCTGGGATCGGACTATACGTGCCGATCTCAAATCCAAGAACTTGACAAGTGAAGCAGCCCTTAACAGGGTTGCCTGGAATGCCGCCATTAGGACAAGAAACTAAAACTGCACGTATGTGTGGAACACTCAGTCTAAAAAATGTATGTACAGTATGTATTTGCCAGAATAATATTATGATGAAAACAATATCACCGATACTGAATGAATTAAACCTCATAATCGCAGCGTTAATTGGATGGGAAGATTCTTGCCCATACCATTATAATAAAACACCAACCAAGGAGACTAATAAAACACCCAACAACCTAAAGTAGGATATAGATGTAATGGTTAAGGAATCTTGTTAATAATGAAAAAGATGGAATTCACCAAATGTAAATAAGATTATTGTTGTCCCTTTATTACTTTTAATATTTAATGTCCAGGTAGTTTATGTGTTTCAACATAATTGCTATTGGGTCAAACAGATCATACAATAAAACATTGAATTATTATATATTTTAATGATAATAAAATTAGGCTGTTCACCAAAGAGATTAGATTTACACTGGAGTGGTAGAGGTATTGTTAACTCTTCTTTGGCGGGACCGGACATAAGTCGGTCTAGAGAAGAAAGGACTATGTGGCGGGGACCGACTTAAGGCGGTGTGCAATTCTGAGCAATATTTTGCTCTGAGAGAGAGACGAGCGGTGGGATAGCGTAGGTCGGCTCTGACCGTTCGGCACGGCTCCCGCGCCAGCACTGGGCCCTACTCCACACACACCCACACTCACTGCCTCGCTACACAGGGACTTATGCCAGGAAATTACCGTATTTTAGGGATTTTTCCTTCGTCTTGCACGATCGTTGCAAGAGAACGCGTGGTCGTAGAAGGATGGTTCTGGTGTCATTGGAAAGCTCAATTATCGCCCTTTTAGGGATACATAATTGTATTACGCTCTGGCTCTTGTTTATGCATGAAAAAGAGCACGGAAACAAGGTCGTTTAGGGTAAAACCACCCGCTTGGCGGGTAGTAGAAGTTACTGACGGGCCCGCTCGTAAGGCGTTAAACACGCAGCGGAAATGTTTTGCGTTTGATTATCGTCTTCTCCAACAATAAGTAGCGGTAAAGTTTTTAGTTGCCCATGCAACACATCATTAAACTAAGAGCACTATTGATATAGCCTTATTTATATACGGTGGCATATATTTGTAAACTGGTTTTTTTTCCCCGAAATATTATTATATTTTTTGTAGCTATTAGCTGTATATACCATCAATTTGCTGAATATATTATTTTTTCAATCCAATATTTCTCAAATTCATGCTGTGAAAAGTAAATGCGAGGGTTGGGTACATATTATAAAATACCGGTACCCTTTACTTTCTTCCACGTGAAATGAATAGATATAGATAGATATATACACACTTTTCACAAGTTCATATATAGCTTATACGCGAAGAGAGCCCATGTGGGGCCGAACCTGGTGTATACCAGAAATATAAAAAAATAAAAAAATTAAATACAAATACAAAAATAAATAAATAAAATACATAAAATAACTTCTTCGCTCTGGGTTTTATATTTACGGTACTTAACCCGGCAACGACGAGAAAGCTCTAAAGAAGTTGTACTGGGCAACGGCGGCAAAGCTCTTAACCTGACAAGCGCGATATAGACCTAGGTGCTAGGGTAGTTATTTGTGCATTTCTAGCCCTGGATTCTGACAGAATTCGTTATATTTACAATATAAACCATTATTTGTTTTCGGTATGCTTTTATTTTACATATATGATGTATATATGAACCTTCAAGAGTGCTAAAATAAGTGGGAAAAGCATTTGGGTGGTGAAAAACGAAGATATTGGCCACCCGGTCATAATCTCAGGCGAGAGAGAGCCACAGGCAGCCCTCCCCTCTCGCTGTCTGGGAGTCAACTGAGACGAGCGGGGCGGTGTGTGCCGGTGTCTGGGTGTTGCATAACGATCTTTTATGCAACCCACTTGTGCTACATTATCGCGGGAGAGAAAAATAACCGATAAATGATGATAATAAGAGGAAACCTAGGTGATAATTGAGGAGGGGGGGAGGGGGGAATAAGGTGGGGAAGGAGGGGAGGGGGAGGGGTGAGAAACACATGGATGAGTACTAGAGGGGAATTATCTCACCTAGAGACAAAATCCTTTGTTTTGATAGGCCCTTTTTTTTTTTGGAAGGCTTTTTTTATGGTCATGCTTCCGTGAGGCCTATCGCGTTCCCTATAGAAAGCCTTCCGTGAGGCCTATCGCGCTTGCCGGGTTAAGAGAGAAGGCCTAAAAAAACATTTTAACCCTTTGGCGCATCTATAGTTTCCAATCAAAGTTTTTCCCACTCCCAAAATATATCTCAGCTCACTCAGAGCCAGTTTTGTGCCCGGCGATAATTTGTTTCTGTGACGTTTTTATCCACCAAAAAATCCTTGTATTTGGATTAATGAGGTACCATCAGCTTCGTTATTGATTGAACTTGAAGATAGGCAAATAAAAACATAGAATAAATACAAAACAACCAAATTGGGGCACTCCGAAATAAGAATTGTAAAAAAAAAAAAAAATAGCTTATCTCCAACTCGCACTAGCTCAAACTTTTGCCCACAACATTTTTGATTTGAATACATATATGGAAGCGGAATTTAATGAGGATTCCACTGGTAACTTCAGAATTACTATAAACCAAATAATTACTAAGATAAACGAATAAACATGAAAGTATAGAAAAAAGACTGAGCTGTACTCTGCTCCCTTCCCAGCCAGCCGTGAGTAAACCGTTAAACTGAGGGAGTTGCCAATTGTACCCATTGAACTAGACTTAATACTTAATATCTATGCCAAATATGACGCGCGTCAGACGAAAACTAAATTTTTGGCGAATATTTTTAAGTTTAATGACTCTTAAAGAGTCATCGTGCACCTAGGAAAAAAATACCTAATGACTCTGAACGAGTCATCGTGCGCCAAAGGGTTAAAAGTCCCCAGTAGCATTTAATTTTTGTTTTTTCCTCTATACTTCATATCACTCCTCCACATCCCCTCCTTCCCCCCGTTCCCCTTCCCCCTCCTCTCTCTTACTTATGCCCAATATCCTAATCTCTTCAAAAGATGTACTTTCTACCCTCTCTGGGCTTAACACTAATAAGGCGTACGGTCCGGACGGTGTTCCTCCTGTTGTTCTCAAAAACTGTGCTTCCGTGCTGACTCCCTGCCTAGGCAAACTCTTTCGTCTCTGTCTATCCTCTAACGTCTTCCCTTCATGCTGGAAGTTTGCTCACATTCAACCTGTCCCAAAGAAGGGTGACCGCTCTCAACCCTCCAACTATCGTCCAATTGCTCTCATTTCTTGTCTTTCTAAAGTTTTGAAACTATTCTTGCTTCCAAATTTCTTAAGCATTTCTCTTCTCATAATCTGCTCTCAGATCACCAGTATGGCTTCCTTAACCCGGGAGCTGCGGGGAGACTCTTAAGAGTCAGAGAAAAAAAAAATCAACTTTTGACATAAAAAAAAAAAAAAAAAAAAGAAAAAAAAAAAAAAAAAAAAAAATTTGGCCCCTGGGCCATGCAAAATCTCAGTCCTCTACCTCCCCTCCTTCCCCACTTTCCTCCTCTCCTTCAGTTATCACCTATTTTCCCTGTTATTCCCTTATTCTGAGGTATATTTTCGTGCTAACATTAGAAATCCGATTGGAGGGTGTGGTCATCACTGATAGCAAGCGAGTGCAAGAGAGAGAGAGAGAGTATCGATCGACTGTGTCTCAGTGGCCTTGGGGGAAATTGGCGGGAAAGCAGATTGCCTCACCCATACATTATACAACTCGCGGGCTATATCTCCGATTTTGACCATCCAAACGCTGTTTTCACTCGTTTTATTGTTGTTTCAGGTTAATACCTTTATAATCAACCCATAATAGGCGCATATGGATAAGTATTAATGC
This sequence comes from Paralithodes platypus, assembly GCA_032716605.1. Taxonomy (NCBI): domain Eukaryota; kingdom Metazoa; phylum Arthropoda; class Malacostraca; order Decapoda; family Lithodidae; genus Paralithodes; species Paralithodes platypus. Next base: position 142,828 of record JAVRFV010002417.1, on the reverse strand, counting down.
TATTATGGCACAATGAATATTTTAGTGACGGAAACACCTCAAATACGTCAGCACAGGGGGACGTTTCCAATTACCCCATGCGCACTTCAGAGGTTAAGGGTCGCTCTACTGGTGATCTTCTTTCATATCTTACTAACTCTTGGTCATCCTCCTTTCGGGACTTCGGTGAGACTTTTTCTATTGCACTAGACATATCGAAAGCCTTCGATAGAGTCTGGCATAAATCTTTAATTTCTAAACTACCATCCTTCGGTTTCTATCCCTCCATCTGTGCCTTTGTCTCTAATTTCCTTTCCGGCCGTTCCATAGCCGCGGTTGTGGACGGCCATTCTTCACTTCATCACCCTATAAACTCCGGTGTTCCTCAGGGCTCTGTCCTATCTGCTATTCTCTTTCTAATTTTTATAAATGATCTCCTTAACTGTACCTAAATTCCCATCCATTCATACGCAGACGACTCAACCTTACACTACTCATTACTTTTTCAGAACGCCCCAGCCAGCAATCCCTCAACGACAAACGTAATGAAGCCATACAACTCTTAAATTCTGATCTAAATACTATTTCCAATTGGGGCAGAGAAAACCTTGTTAACTTTAATGCTTCCAAAACCCAATTTCTCCATCTATCTACCCGTCAGGATCTCCCAGCGGACTATCTCTTATTCTTCAACAATACAAAAAAATCAACCCTTCATCTTCTCTCAATATTCTTGGTGTCTCTTTTTCTTCTGCTCTCATTTGGAAGGACCATATTACCAGTGGTGGTGGACAGGAGTGAATGGAGAATGCTTGTGAATAGTTGAGTGAACACATGGTCATTTGGAGTAAGGGGTCGGGCGCAAGTTCGACTAGATAATAGTCCATCAGGCGCCTGGCCCGGGGGGACGATTAATATAAAGGGTGTGCCTGGAAGTGTGGTGGGAGGGCTTGTGGCTTTGGCTCCGCTGCATGTCCGCCTGCCGAGATCGGAACCTCTCCGGGTGGTCAGGGGCCGGGGGAGTGCTGGAGCGACCTTGGTAACCCTGGTCTCTGGGTCTTCTCCTGGGTGACCTGGATGTGTGTGTGTGTTTTTTATCTGTGTTTATTTTTTGTTTTATGTTGTTTTTGTGTTTTCCCTGTTCTTGCTCTGTCTTGAGTCGGCTACCCCCAAAATGGGGATTGGGCCTGAGCATATAGATAGATAGATAGATAGATATTACCTGTCTTGCTAAGGCAGCCTCCCAGAAGCTGGGTGTGCTCAACCGCCTTAGGGGGTTCTTTTCCTCTGCACAGCTTCTTGCTCTGTACAGGGGCATAGTGCGCCCTTGTATTGAGTATTGTTCACATGTGTGAGGAGGTTCCTCTCACACCGCTCTCCTAGACAAGGTTGAAAGGAAGGCCTTTTGTATCATTAACTCCCATCCACTCACCAACTCTCTGCTATCTCTCTCTCTTCGCCGCAATGTTGCATCTCTCTCGCTATTCTATCGCTACTATAATAATCAGTGTTCCTCAGAGCTATCCCAGTGCATACCACCTCCTTTACGTAGGGCACGTGGTACCCGTCTTGCAACTCAATCCCACCCCTACGCTGTGCAACTCTCCAACCCAAGAGTGAAACGTTACTCTCAAACTTTCTTCTACTCAACAGCTGAGCTCTGGAACTCTCTCCCAGAATCAGTTTTTCCCGCTTCCTATGACTTAAATTGCTTCAAACTCTGTGTGTCCAGGCATTTGGGCTCGAACGTCCCTTGATTTTGGCCCTGTCACTCTTTCAACTATGGGGGAGGCACTCGCTATAGGCAGTTATGCCTTTTGCCTCCCTCAATCACATAGAAAAAAACAAAACAAATTATCACCTATTTTCCCTATTATTCTCTAATTCGTTGGTAGATTTTCGTGTAAGCATCTCCAAGCCGGTTCTATGGTGTGGTCATGTGACTAGCGAGTGTGTTGCGTAAGGGAGAGTGTGAGTCAGTCAGGCTTGAGGCCTCGCGAAGGGAGGGGCTGCCTCACTTTGCTCCACAATTCATGAATGGGCTGCTCCAAGTTTATTCGCGATTTTTACCATAAAAACATTATTCCGACTTGTTTTATTGTTGTTACAGGTTACTATCTTCATAGTGAAGGTAAAATAGGCGCATATGAATAAGTAATAACGATATTTATCGTAAAATGACTATTATAGGCATGAATGGAGCCAGCCTAATATCGTCGCCCAGAACAGTGGTGTTCAATACACACAGCTCGCCTTTTATGGGTTAAAAAGAGATTTTTTTTTTTTTTTTTTTTTAGAGTCCTAAGCCGAAGTGTTTGTTGTGGTTTCACTATATACTAAATTCTCCAGGCAGTTTGTTTAAAAATTGATTATTATAATAATGATGCAGTGTAGATATTATTTATTTGAGTTACCGGTATAGGTTATGTGTTAACAAATTACGGACGTGCACTTCATTAAAACACATAATTGGAAGTAATGTATGAACAATTACAACAGAAACAATATAACCTTGTGTCACCATTATAACTAATGGAGTATAACTAATGGAGGTGATGGCGTGAGTGAAAACAAATGTGTGTGTGAAATGGTAGTAAATGAAGGACTATAAAGATGAAACAGATTCTACTTGTCAATTTAGTATAAGTATTTGTGTCTGTAACTATCATAATAATACATTTGATACCTAGTCCTGCATCATTTAAGCTACTTCACTTGTGAATAATATGGATATAGAAATAATATTTCTATAATTTAATCACTGTTAACAAATTATAGTTTACATCCCAAAGATCCTTCTTATGCTGTATAAAATTGTCGAAAAAGGGTCACAATGAACTGCCAAATGCGTCATGAATCTCAAGGGGTAAATGGTGTTGCAAGGAAAACCAAAGAATATCCTCCTCCTGTCGGAGGCACTATTCAAACTAATTTGTTTAGCTCTATGTTCAACACTTAACCCCTAACTATCGGTGCGCAACATAAGTCGAGTTAAATACATCTGGACTATCTGGCGGCGCGCGACATAGGTCGTGTGGCAATTTCAGCACGTAATGTTGCTGAGAGAGAGAGACAAGTGGTGGCAGGAGAGTAGCGAAGCGTATGACTGCTCCAGACCACCGCGGCGAACCTACTGACACGAATCCCACCTCCTCCCTCCCTCTCTCACTCGCTACATACTGAATGTTATGGGAAAGTACCGAATTACATGCTTTTTGCACTCGTGTTGCGCGGTTGTTGCAAGAAAACTAGCCGTCATAAAAGGATCGTTATGGTGTCATTGGAAAGCTCTGTTTATGCCCTTTCAGGGATAGATACTTGTTTTACGCTCTGGGTCTTATTTAGGCATGAAAATGATCACGTAAACAGCCCTATTTTGGCTAAAAACACCCCGCTGGTGGCTACATATAAATAGACCGCTAGCCCGCTAATAAGGTGTTAATACCTCTACCCCACATTTACACATTTACTGTAAATAGGCAGTGACGGCATTTCTTCCCTTGCTTGAGTTTACTGTATGATATCTACGTTGTACAGTATATGTGTTCTATGTGATATTTTATAGCTCTTTAGGTTCAGGATATCACTTATCACATTAGAATTACTAAGATTTATCTAGTTTAATTAATAAATATGGAATAATATAGATGTTTAATTAATTCAAATAATAATTAATAATCTAGAGTGATATCCAAACCTTAAGAGCAATGAACTATCACAGGGAACACATAAATAACGCAGATATAATACTGTAAACAAAAGCAAGATATGAAATGCCGTCGCTGCCTATTTTATATTATAAGTAATAAGTGAAGCAGAGCCTGTGATTGGCTCTATGCCAAGTCAGTCAGTATTAATTTCTTGCTTACTTTTTGAGTTTATTATTTCTTTATTTCGCTTGTGTATGCTGTATGGATATATATATGTGCTAAATGTGTTAAATGTGATATATTATGACTCTTAAGATTTGCATAACATTGTAGATTGTCATCCCCTTAAAGGTGACCTGTGTGTAATGGACACCCTACCACCAGGCGACAATATTAGGCCCATTCCCACCTAAAATCGTCATTTTACGATAAATATCATTATTATGGTTAATCTAGATAAAGTGGACTGTATATTATTAATTTGGAAGAAGCATTAACCATATAGAATAATTACCCGTTAGATGAACTCAGCTGGTGATTGGAGGATGGCGGAAAATAGGCTAGTTGACTTGAAGTGGTTAGTAAGGTAAACAAGCGTATGGAAAGAGGCTACAATAGGCTAGGATAGGCTAGATATTTACGTTACTTTTGTGATAACTAACAAAGATGATGATGTAGTGACTATATGATTATATGAGATGAAAGTGAAGCAAAAACACCTAATATATGAAACTATATGAAGAAGGCTTAGCGTGTGTAGCTGGGACAGAGGTTGGTTGGAGAGTGAGTGAGAGCGCGTTGTGTTTGTCTCTGTCATGACCTAACGCGCACGCGCATAACATATGGAAAATGTATCCCATCTTTTTTACAATGAGATACTTATGAACAATCTTAAATTGGGAGGTTTGACACTCTCCCAATACCAAAGAAGGAAAACCTTCTATTTGGTACGTAGCCTCGGAGTATCCAACGTAGAGCTATATACATCTCTTATAATTCTGTTCCGTTGTGGAGCGGGTAATTATCGTAATCCATAGCGTGATTAATCGATAACATCTAGAGTAGCACCTACTCTCTCTACTAGGTACGTTGTACACACTTTTGAGGCTACTATTAAAAAGAAAAACTGAAAATAGTGATGAGAAAAAAAAGAGAAATTTGTAGAATATTGTCCATCCTATCTGGCTCCCTAAGCCGCTGTCACGGGCCCACCGCACCATACCGTGTGAAAATGAGTGGAGTCGCACTGAGAGGGGCAATTTTGCTGAGTGTTTGGGCAATTTTTGACAGAATAAAGTTATATAATTACTAATTCTTGACAGAGACAAACTTTTATAAACCTTGGCATGATATAATTGATAATCCCATCAATTTACAAACGTAAATTGGTGGGATAATTCATTTTTTTTTTTATATTGTCATTTCGATTGTAGACACAAAGTTTTGAGTGATATTTGGTATGAGCTCCTGTGGCATGGTTGGTAAGGTCGCGGACTGGAAAACTCAAAGTGTGGTAGGGTTGTGTGATCGAATCCAGGAGGGGGTTATGGGGAAGGTTTTATATTGTCTAGAAAAAAAATTATATTTTTTTTTTTTACAAGATCATGCCATTGTATTCAAACAATATGAAATATTCATAGAATATATCATATTGTAAGAATACAATGACATGACTTTTTTTTATTTTTTTTTATTGTTTTATTTTATTATCTTAGTAGGTTTGACAGGATTTATTGAAACATATTTATTTTTGTACAATTCATTTGAGGTAAGAAAATAATTATATACACATTACTTTGGCTAATAACAAACATATATATTGATATACTAAAAAAATAAGGCATATTACATGTAAATCTTTGAAACTTATAAACTAAATAATGAAACATACAATTATATAATGTAAAAGCTATATCACAGGGACATCTTTGGAACTTATACATTATATAATATATATGTTACATTATGAGGTAGCGTGATCAATTAGGTCAGGTCAGGTAAGGTAGGGCGCGAGTCCAGGACAGGGCGGGGCAGGGGGCGAGTCCGGGGCAGGGCACGGGGCGAGTCCAGGGCAGGGCAGGGCGACCTCAATAATTCTTGAAGGCGTGGTAGTCCCTGAAGCAGTCACCCAGGCAGAGTGGAACTTTGCACTCGGCGCACATTGAGGTGACTCTTTTGGTGACATGGGGTTTCCTGACACTGGAGCTGCAGACGGTGCACTGCGCCTGCCTGTGACGAGTGCCAAGCATCTCAGTGTTGATGGGGTAGTGTCTTTCGACACCCAGCTGGATGCGGTCAGGAACGTGATCCCCACGCCATGCCGTACGTCTGTGAGTGGTGGTGCCATACTTCTCCAGGAGTTGGTATGAGACGTTGTACACGAACTCCCGGAATTTCAGCTTCTGGTTTGGGGCCACATCCTTTTTCACCAACCACAAGTTGTAGGCGTTCAGCATCGTTATATCAACTAGGTGGAGGAAGAGCTTGTGATACCACTTCACAGTCTTCCTCAGACACTCAACGCCTGACAGCTGACAGTCAGACTTGTCCACCAGGCGCATGTTCTTAGTGTAGTCCACTACCATGTCGGGCTTGTAGATTGTCTTCCTGGTTCGGTAGTGGATTTTGCCAGAATCCATCTGGGCACCTGTGTGGACGGTGGAAAGCAGGTGGACGTCTCGCTTATCCTTCCACTTCAGGGCTATCAGTTTCCCACACTTCTCGAACTGTTTGTATTTCTGCCCCTTTCGTCGCCTTCTTCGCACATGCCTCTCGCGGTGTTCCTGGGCCAGGTCGTCTTCTGAAGGTGTGTCACTGGAGGAGGCATCTGTGAGAGGAATGACATTACCTGTGAACTTTGGCATAAACTTTCTTGTCTTTCTGACAGTCCCACATGACCCCGTTTGGTTGTCATGAAGAAACTGGCAGAGAGCAGGAGAAGTATACCAGTTGTCAGTGTAGATGATGTGGCCTTTGCCCAGGTAAGGTGCCAACATTTTCCTGACGATGGCACCTGACATGCCCATGGGGTCATTGGCAGCGGCTTTCGGTATGTCAATGTCAGTGCCTGTGTACACGATCATGTCAAGCACTATTCCAGTTTCGCAGTCACACAAAACGAAGAGCTTGATTCCGAACCTATGCCTTTTCAAGGGGATATACTGCTTGAAAACAAGACGTCCTTTGAAGAGCACGAGCGACTCATCAATCACCAAATTGAGGAAGGGGTAAAAGTATTTCCTATACCTCTCCAACAACATTGTGAACACATCCCGAACTTTCCATATCCTGTCAATCCTGTTAGGATTTTCGTTGTCTGCAAAGTGCATAAATATCCACCCAGCCTCGTATTCTCGCTTTTGGAGAAAGGACGTCCAATCTGCCAAACACCCACCTGTAGTAGGCGTTTGTTTGGGCAACGATGTACGTCATTACCTCCATGTCGAAAAAAGCGAGGAAGAAGTAGCTTTCGTTCGCTTGATCGTCACAGGGCCAGTCGTCAGTTGTTCCTGACGTCCCAGGATTGACCTGGGGCACGTCAGGTACAAAATTGACCCCGTCAGACCAATCGAACGAAGGCAGCCCAGGGATCGGAATGTCGTCTGCGTCTGCTTCATCGTCTGAAATATCGCTTCCATGGTCGCGATACAGCACTTCATCATCATCACCCTCCTCTTCACTTGACAGACTATGCCCTTCCTCATTTTCGTCACCGACATCGGACTCACTCCCACTGTCCACTCCCAAATCCCCCCACCCTTGGTCCCGTGCTAGGGCTTCGTCGTCGAAACCTGGGCTGCCAATGTCCTGCGAATCACCATCAAACAGCAGGGCGGCATACTTTGATGGTGTCAGAGTTTTCCGGGTCACTTTTGCACGTGCGGGAGTCTTATGGACAGGGACAGCAGAGGCGGCGGCAGGGGCAGCAGTGGTGCGTGGCCTTGATGGCAAGATGATGGTGGTGCCTGTCGCCCTTCTCTCTGTTCCTTGGGCAGGGGCGGCAGGGGCAACAGGGCCAGCAGTCGCTTTCCCTCTCCCTTTCCCCTTCCCCTTCCCCTTCCCTGTTCCTTGGGCAGGGGCGGCAGGGGCAGCAGGGGCGGCAGGGCCAGGGGCTGGTGGTGGTGGTGGTGGTGGTGGTGGTGGTAGGGGCACTGTGGCTGGCGTACGGGTTCTCTTCCCTACGCCCGTGCCTTTAATTTTTCCTGCCCCCGCAGGTTCTGCAGCCCTAGGGCGGCCTCCTGCGTCGCTGGTACCGGTGGCAGGGGTGGCAGGGGCGGCAGGGGCAGCCGGGCCAGGGGCGGCTGGTGGTGGTGGTGGTGGTGGTAGGGGCACTGTGGCTGGCGTACGGGTTCTCTTCCCTACGCCCGTGCCTTTAATTTGTCCTGCCCCCGCAGGTTCTGCAGCCCTAGGGCGGCCTCCTGCGTCGCTGGTACCGGTGGCAGGGGTGGTGGTAGTGGTTGTTGCAGTGGCCTGGGTCGTGGTGGCAGTGTCCCGAAACACCAATGACCTCTGTACCTTTCTCGTGCTTGCACGTGTTTTTCGTGCTTTGGGTGAAGGTGTTTCGTCCTCCGAGCTGTAGGGCGTGTCGTACTGGTAGCTAGGGTCTTTAGCAGCCACCCTCTGCCTTCCACGGCGGCTAACACCACCAGAAGGAGGGCTGGTTGTGTCATCAGGGAGCGAGCGTGAGGGACGTGTGGGCTCCATGACTAGTGCGTGGTTACTGGCGCGGTGGTGCTTGCATGAGTGCGGGGCGAGCGTTTGGCGGGGTGGTGTCGAGAGTTGACATGTAGTACGGTACTATACCCACACCAATTTTCAGCCGCCTGGCTATAAACGCGCGGTTTTGGTACGCGTTCAAAAGCTCTGCTCTTAAGAGTCTCCCCGCAGTCCGCCGGGGGAACTCTTAAGAGTCTCCCCGCAGCTCCCGGGTTAATCTGCCATTGGCTGCTTATACAAGGTGCCAATTTTAAATAACCATATATAAAAGTGTATGGGGCAAAGGTTTACCCAACAACTATTCGAAGCTTGACCTAAACTATTAGAAATTGACAAATACTGTATATCGGAATGAATAGAAAACTATCCCCTTGTGTAAAAAATTAACACTGAATGAGGAAATTGACCACTTGCGAGATTCGTTCTATAAGGAAGTTGGAGCTGTAGTCATAGATATTTAGCAGAATAACCAGCTATAATATTTGTGTTTATTATCGATGTTTACATGCCGAACTTCCTTATAGCATGAAACTCGCAAGTGGTCAATTAGCATGCATATAACCAAGGCACATTTTGACGTTCTCTTCATTTTGATAAGGAACAAGCCAATTAAGGGTTGTCCTGAGACAGCATTATGTGCGGGATTTGAATACAAGGATTAGGAAAAGACGTAGTGGTGTAATATATAATATATAGAAGCAATAGAACTGTTAAAATGACCTGGGAAGTGTATATTAAACCAAATACAAAACTAAGAGCAGCTGCAGTGGGAGCCTAATTTGCTTCTATATAATTATTATTATAATAATATAATATATATATCATATATGAAATAATATGGTATCATACACCATAGAATAAGTTTTTAATTTTAATTGTAAATTTAGAATTCATATATTATCATAGGCCTTAGGGCCCCTCCAAATGGATCTAGATACCTTACACGAATGGTCAGTAAATTGGCAGATGAAGTTTAACATTGACAAATGCAAGGTATTAAAGATAGGGAAGATGCATACAAATGTTAAATATAAACTAGCTAATATGGAATTAGAAAACTCGAATTGTGAGAAAGATCTAGGTGTGTTTGTTAGCAATGATTTGAAGCCTAGACAACAGTGTATAAGCGTTCGAAACAAGGCAAACAGGATTCTCGGGTTCATCTCTAGGAGTGTGAGTAACAGAACTGCTGATGTTATCTTAAAACCTTACTTGTCATTAGTGAGACCCCATATGGATTATGCTGTTCAGTTTTGGTGTCCTTATTACAGAATGGACATAGATTCATTGGAGAGAGTACAGCGTAGAATGACAAAAATGATCCATAATATTAGAAATCTTCCGTATAAAGAAAGGTTGAAGAAATTAGGCTTACATTCGTTAGAGAGATGCAGAGTTAGAGGGGATATGATAGAGGTGTTCAAGTGGGTTAGTGGGATTAACAAAGGGGACATGAAAAATGTACTAAAGCTCAGTGATAGCGAAAGAACTCGTACCAATGGTTTCAAATTAGATAAATTTAGTTTCAGAAAAGATATAGGCAAATATTGGTTTGGTAACAGAGTTGTAGATGGGTGGAATGGACTACCAAGTGCTATAGTGGGATTAAAAACGATAGGGAGCTTTAAGATAAAATTGGATAAGCATATGGACGAGAAGGGATGGGTGTGAAGGGGGATCAGCAGGGTTGGGCCAATCAGCGCTCTGTAGACCCCGTAATCCTGCGTTAATCTCCAACCGTTTTGGTAAGATGATCCTCAGGGTATTAGAGTGTTCAGCCTATAATTGGGCTTTGTAATTGGGGTTGTGTGGGACAGGGATCTGCCTTGCTTAGGCCAATGGGCTTTCTGCAGACTCCCATTTTCTTATGTTCTTATGTTGCCACTTGTTAAGTTGTTACTACACTATAGGCTAGAATGTATAATATGTATTTAGCCTATAGGCCTAATCCTATTATTCCTATATTATAATATTTTTCTATTTGATTGCTTTTAGAGTTTTAGAAGGCAGGAAATGCTGTCAGACTGTCTTGGACAGTGGACTGTGGAGTGGTCCGAGTGGACACCCTTAATTCCAAAAGTGACAAGTCCAAAACAAAATCCGGGGGGGGGGGGGGCCCCCAACCCCAATCACTTTGGCAATTAGGCACTCCAAATTCTTGTGAAGTTGTTTCCTGTAACATTAATACAAACCAAAAAAAAAAAAAAAAAAAAAAAGGGTTAGGGGAGTTTCTGTTATCATTATACAAAAAATTCATTTGCATTATCACTCAAAAAAACAGCCTCGTTTGACACCCTAATTATGCTGTCCAATTTTGGTGTCCTTATTACAGAATGGACATGGATTCATTGGAGAGAGTACAGCGTAGAATGACAAAAATGATCCATAATATTAGAAATCTTCCGTAGGCCGGTAAGATTTTACGGTGTGACAGTTACAAGCCCCATCGATGTTTGTGTAGCCTATAGGGTAAGGTGGGGTGAATCCGCCGGGGGGTGGAATCGCCGCGGACGTAAGATACTTGTCTAAAACAATTAGTCATAAATCCAAATACGTATGGAATTGATTCTAGGTATGTTTATAGTATGTGTAGATGATGATAGAACACAACAATGCGTAGTTGTCATTTATTTAACGAAGACAAATATTTTTCCATAATATTTCAAACTGAAAAATATGTAAGCGGTCTTGAAAAATTTTCGTGGCGGCGACTTTACATCTCCCAATACACTTTTTTTTCGTTACAAGATGGTTGTCTGTGATTTCTAAGTGGAAACTAAAAAAAAAAAAAAAAAATCAGGCATAAATATACAGTACCGGTATGGTATATAATTTTATAATTATTATGTTCCTTCCAACAACCAACTATACTCCTAAAATCGATTTATGAAATTTACAAACACATGTGGCAGTCCGTGGATTCGAACCCAGGATGCTCACACCGAATATCAACACCTTATGCATCGCACCACGAAGACAGTTAAAGGTTGGTGGACACTGCCTACGATTTATTATGCAACTTCGAATCCTGCATATCAATCTAAGCATGTACACACATCCCAACTGCAATTCACGTAGGCTATGCATATGTGAATGGAAAGAGCAATTAATGGGGCCTTAACCACTAGGGAAGTCCTCTCGATAAATCACTCCTGAACCAATATCAATTATTATGTTCCTTCCAACAACCAACTATACTCCTAAAATCGATTTATGAAATTTACAAACACATGTGGCAGTCCGTGGATTCGAACCCAGGATGCTCACACCGAATATCAACACCTTATGCATCGCACCACGAAGACAGTTAAAGGTTGGTGGACACTGCCTACGATTTATTATGCAACTTCGAATCCTGCATATCAATCTAAGCATGTACACACATCCCAACTGCAATTCACGTAGGCTATGCATATGTGAATGGAAAGAGCAATTAATGGGGCCTTAACCACTAGGGAAGTCCTCTCGATAAATCACTCCTGAACCAATATCAATTATTATGTTCCTTCCAACAACCAACTATACTCCTAAAATCGATTTATGAAATTTACAAACACATGTGGCAGTCCGTGGATTCGAACCCAGGATGCTCACACCGAATATCAACACCTTATGCAATTCTATAATTATATAATATATAATTATATAATTATACCAAAATACTTGGATTATATCAATCTAATAATAAAACATCTTAATTGTTACTTAAATGGGGGTAAAATCGCCGTGGCTGGATTAAATCATCGATAATATATAACCGCGGCGGATTCACCCCGGCGGGCGGGGTGAATCCGCCGCGCGAGTAACGGTTTTCACCACCCATTACAAACCTTAATGTTTTGTTTTTTCAAATAAAAATGATATGAGCGTGTGCAGGAAAGCGAGAATGTAAAAGTTATGTAAAAGAATATTTTGAATTCTGATTCAGTTGGATGCTGTTATTAAAAAAACACGTTTCGCGGCGGATTCACCCCACCTTACCCTAGGTATGTTATATAATAGTCTTCAGTCCTATATATGTCCTTCCCTTCGCAAATGTATTATAAGGACCCTTTAGCCCTAGATGTCGAACTGCAAAAAGTGCCAGACGAGCCCATCCTCGCAAGGGAGCGAGCTGTCGCTTCAAACAGTCTACTGCACCAAATCACCACCCATAACGAGGGGCGTCGCGCTCCTTGGTGCCGCTAGAAAAGTGGCGAACACATCAAAAGGTATCAAAAGGTAAAGGTAAGGGAGATATAGGGTAAAACACAGTCTTGTCTGCATGGGGTCGAGACGTTTCGCAGCACGTGACGTTTCGCCTCAGGTTCGGTCAGAATCAGTTATGCCTGTTCGCAGCAGATTCGTTTAACTGCAATGAGACAGTTCGCAGCAGCTTAGGGAACAACAACTACAATAGGATAGGCCTATAAACTCCAGCTTTTGTCACTTGTCTTACAGCAGTGTTCCCTACCAATACTGCTGACTTTTAAAATATGGACCGGTACCGGTAAGCAGGCTTTTTAGTTCACCATCCAAAATACGATTAGCCTATGCATTCAGTTCTTCCACACCTTTTATTCTGAATAATTTTTTGTTTTAACTTTCTTAGTAAATATATTTATATTTTGTATTCCAATACAAAAGATACTAAGCGATATTTTGTGTATAGTGTAATTATGCAGGTATTACCGTACCGGTACTATCTATGATACATTCTAGCGCATTCCTGAAGGCTATCCCTCAACACCATCGCATCGCATTCCTAATGTCAGTGTAGAGTATATTTGTCTCTACCATAATCTTACACAAGATTTCCTAATTGGTGTAGTGTACTGGGTTTAGTGGTAATTATATATCATATAATTAACATTTTTGGCTAGCTGACATTAACCCGTCCAGTATATTATGTTCTGGCAACTATTAGACCATTTGATTCAGTTTATTAAGAAAGACTTAGGCTAGCAATGGGGGACAGGAAAATGTCATCAAAATATCACTCATTTCTATATGTATTAATGTTACAGACATATTACTCTCAAATTCGACGACGTTTTTTCTGTCTCCCATTATAAAACAATCTATGTCTAGGTCTCTCGTGGTGCTGGCAAGTTTTAGTTTCTGTGTGAGTTGTCCCGGGACTTCCTCGTGAGCTTTGTAGTCCTATTTAATTCGGGGCTTTGTCTTCTGATTTGAGACTTATCATCTTTGTGTGTTATGATTTATATGTTCATTTGAAACATTATTATTATTTGTATACTATCTATGATACATTCTAGCGCATTCCTAATGTCAGTCTAGCGTATATTTGTCTCAATTGACCACTTGCGAGTTTCGTTCTATAAGGAAGTTGGAGTTACATACATACATACATAACATTTTAAGACTGAGTGTTCCACACATAAGTGCAGTTTCAGTCTCTTGTCCTAATGGCGGCGTTCCAGGCAACCCTGTTAAGGGCTGCTTCACTTGTCAAGTTCTTGGATTTGAGATCGGCGCGTATAGTCCGATCCGGACTATAGTTGTAGACATCGATATTTAGCAGGATTACCAGCTTATACGGTTGAAGTTCATTTATATATACATAGAATCCAATTCAACATATACCCTTTAGCCATCAGAAACCTACATTATTATTGCATTTCTGTTTACAATCGATGTCTACAGCTTCAACTTCCTTATAGCCTGAAACTCGCAAGTGGTCAAATTCCTAAATTGGTGTAGTGTAGCCTACTGGGTTCAGTGGTAATTATATAGGCTATCATATACTTATATGTTTGGCTAGCTGATATTAACCCGTCCAGTATATTATGTTCTGGCAACTATTAGACTATTTTATTCAGTTTATTAAGAAATACTATTACTTTCTGTGTCTATGGTCAAAAGCTTTCTACTTCTCCAGTTAGGAAGAATCCACTTATTCAAACCAATCAGCCCCAGTAAAAACCTGGCATAACAATATTAATACAAAATTAATAATAATAAACCCGTGTTGGTCAGTGTCAATTTAGCTACTTTCCCACGACACTAGCGGTATTAAAGTTAAGCATCTTGATTTCGTAGCTGGTGTGGGACGGTTCGCCTCGGTTCCAATTATCGTCCGGGCTCGTTCGCCGCGGTAAGGCGAACCGTCACTTGCTGCGAAATGTCTTGCTCCCTGTCTGCATAATGACAAGTCCTGTTTTACGGGATTTCTGCTTTATAATTTTTTTTTTCCCTCCTACCTTACTCGAGGGACCTTACAGTTGTGCGATCCAGTGCTGCTTTGGTAATTGCGTACATTTTAGGTTAGTTTCTATCCACGTATTTCTTTTAGGTTAGGTTAGGTTTCTTAGTTAGGTAAAACAACACTGTATATCAAAGAAAAAATGCAAAAAAAAACCCCACACATGCTAAAACTCGTGACTGTCACACCATATCAATTTACCCGTAGGCCTATGAAGAAAGGTTGAAGAAATTAGGTTTACATTCGTTAGAGAGACGCAGAGTTAGAGGGGATATGATAGAGGTGTTCAAGTGGGTTAGTGGGATTAACAAAGGGGACATGACAAATGTACTAAAGCTCAGTGATAGCGAAAGAACTCGTACCAATGATTTCAAATTAGATAAATTTTGTTTCAGAAAAGATAGGCTGTAGGCCTAGGCAAATATTGGTTTGGTAACAGAGTTGTAGATGGGTGGAATGGACTACCAAGTGCTATAGTGGGATCAAGAACGGTAGGGAGCTTTAAGATAAAATTGGATAAGCATATGGACGAGAAGGGTTGGGTGTGAAGGGGAATCAGCCGAGTTGGGCCAATCAGCGCTCTGCAGACCCCCGTAATCCTGCGTTAATCTCTAACCGTTTTGGTGAGATGATCCTCAGGGTATTAGAGTGTTGAGCCTATAATTGGGGTTGTGTGGGACAGGGATCTGCCTTGCTTAGGCCAATTGGCTTTCTGCAGACTCCCATTTTATTATGTTCTTATACCTATAGGCTACACAAACATCGATGGGGCTTGTAACGGTCACACCGTAAAATCTTGGGTCAATATACAGGAGGCGCTACAATATAGGTAGCAAAATTCTAATGGTAGTTTTGGGTTCCTATCATCATATGCTTCATTTCTATATAATTTTTATCCCCGGGGAAAAACAAAAAAAATCCTGGGGTTTTTATTTTTTTTTTCTTAGATTTTTTTTTTTTTTTTTTTTATTAACCTAGCCAAAAAAACCTAACCTAAATGTATTTGGGGGCTATTAGGTTAGGTTAGGTTAATGACCAAAACAAAAAATCCCAAGATTTTGTTTTTCCCGGGGATAAAAAGTATGGTCAATATTGAAGACGCACCACAATAATGGTAGAAAATCATTTGACATGCCATTTTATTCTACATATTATACCCAACATATTTACATAATCAGATGTTTTAGGAATCTATTACATAGATAGGAAAGTTGCTAGAGTCTATTATTGCTAGGAAAATTAGAAGCCACTTAGTAAAATTTAACTTAAGAAATTCTTCTCAGCATGGATTCACTCAGGGACGTTCTTGCCTTACTAATTTGCTTAGCTTTTTCTCATAGGTATATGAAGCAGTAGATAGTGACAAGTCATATGATATTATATATTTAGATTTCAGTAAAGCTTTCGACAGAGTCCCTCATGAGATATTGATGAGAAAGGTTGAGGCACATGGAATAGGAGGGTCATTGTTGGGATGGATTAGGTCATGGCTAATTGGTAGGAAACAGAGAGTCAGCATAAATGGTACCAAGTAAGAGTGGGGAGCAGTCAAAAGTGGTGTCCCACAGGGATCGGTATTAGGTCCCCTGTTGTTTCTTATATACATAAATGACCTAGATTTAGGTATAACTAGTAGGATAAGTAAATTCGCAGACGATACTAAAATGGGGAGATCAATTGATTCAGATAGCGATATAGAGTGCCTCCAAAGGGATCTAGATACCTTAAATGAATGGTCAGTAAATTGGCAGATGAAGTTTAACATTGACAAATGCAAGGTATTAAAGATAGGGAAGATGCAAACAAATGTTAAATATAAATTAGCTAATTTAGAATTAGAAAATTCAGACTGCGAGAAAGATCTAGGTGTGTTTGTTAGCAATGATTTGAAGCCTAGAAAAGTGTATAAGCGTTCGTAATAAGGCAAACAGGATTCTCAGGTTCATCTTTAGGAGTGTGAGTAACAGAACTGCTGATGTTATCTTAAAACTTTACTTGTCATTAGTAAAGTTTGCGATCTCTATCATACCCATAGCTTACTCTGACTGTTCCTTTAACTTATATATTTTCTAGATCTCAAGTGACGGCGTCTTTTCCGTGGATTGACCTCCCAATCTACCAAGATTGGAAGCCAAAGCGTCACATTTTTCCCTTGCCCCTCAACTTTCTCTTCATAATTGCTGAGGGGCACAGGGCCCTGGGTGGGGCTTTGGTTTCCCGGGCGTTTCCGCACCCTCCTCAGCTCCCCGCCATGGAGTGGCTTCGGTCACCCAGGCTTTATTGTGGTCGGCAGGGAGGGTTCTGTGGGGGCGCTCGGTTATGGCCATGGAATTGCTCGGGGCCTTGGGGCTGTTCGGCCAGGCAGCTTGGGGAACAACAACAACAACTTGTCATTAGTGAGACCCCATATGGATTATGCTGTCCAAGTTTGGTGTCCTTATTACAGAATGGACATAGATTCATTGGAGAGAGTTCAGCGTAGAATGACAAAAATTATCCATAATATTAGAAATCTTCCGTATGAAGAAAGGTTGAAGAAATTAGGTTTACATTCGTTAGAGAGACGCAGAGTTAGAGGGGATATGATAGAGGTGTTCAAGTGGGTTAGTGGGATTAACAAAGGGGACATGACAAATGTACTAAAGCTCAGTGATAGCGAAAGAACTCGTACCAATGGTTTCAAATTAGATAAATTTAGTTTCAGAAAAGATATAGGCAAATATTGGTTTGGTAACAGAGTTGTAGATGGGTGGAATGGACTACCAAGTGCTATAGTGGGATTACAAACGGTAGGGAGCTTTAAGATAAAATTGGATAAGCATATGGACGAGAAGGGTTGGGTGTGAAGGGGGATCAGCCAGGTTGGGCCAATCAGCGCTCTGCAGACCCCCGTAATCCTGCGATAATCTCTAACCGTTTTGGTAAGATGATCCTCAGGGTATTAGAGTGTTGAGCCTATAATTGGGGTTGTGTGGGACAGGGATCTGCCTTGCTTAGGCCAATTGGCTTTCTGCAGACTCCCATTTTCTTATGTTCTTATGTTATTATTACTACTATTCTATAGGTATTTACTTTTTAATGGCCGCCTCGTTTGCTCGCCGCCATCTTTCTTATTCTTCGGGGGGTGAGGGGGGGGCTAGGCCCCCCCCTCAAGGACCGTGTAGGTTAGGTTAGGTTAAGTTAGGTGGTCAAATTGGATTTCAGGTCACGTATGTGTTTTTTGTATTATAATCCTTTTTCTCATCAGTTTCTTCATTGATTAGTGTGTTTTAAGGTGTTTTTCCTTCTGGAAATTCATAGTTACCCATTTTTTGCAATATTAAAACATGCCCCCTAAAACCATATTTGGTCAATATACAGGAGGCGCTACAATATAGGTAGCAAAATGATAATGGTAGTTTTGGGTTCCTATCATCATATGCTTCATTTCTATATACTTTTTATCCCCGGGGGAAAAAAAAAAAAAAATCAGGATTTTTCATTTATTTTCTTGGGATTTTTTGTTTTGGTCATTAACCTAACCAAAAAACCTAACCTAACCTAACCTAATAGGCCCCAAATACATTTAGGTTAGGTTAGGTTAGGTTTTTTGGTTTAGGTTAATAAAAAAAAAAACCCAAGATTTTTTTTTATTTTTTCCCGTGGATAAAAAGTATATAGAAATGAAGCATATGATGATAGGAACCCAAAACTACCATTAGAATTTTGCTACCTATATTGTAGCGCCTCCTGTATATTGACCCCATATTTTGTCATTACCCTAACCTAACCTGGGGGCTGCCGCCCCCAGACCCCCGCAGGGTTAGTATTGATATAGAATATGACAAAATACTAAAACTACGGTAAAAAAATGAAAAATATTAGTTCTCAGCTGATCCAAGATGGCCACCATCACCCTTATTTAACCCACAGTCTAAGGACAAATAATTTAATGTGCAGCGGCAAAGACATATATATGCAGCGGTAGCCTAAAGACATATATTGTGGTGACTAATACTCTAATACAAAGCTATATTATACATTTAGAACATCATATCCCATACGTGACCTAAAATCAGTTTGTCCGGTTAGGTTATAAAAAAATGTTCCAGATACAAATTATATAGACAACTTTTTATTTACATTACTGCCAACTAGGCCTAATGGGTTTTATGGCTCTCGAAAATCCAAAAACCCAAGCCAACTATTCATTTACATTACTGTGCATTTCCAATACAAAAAACACTTAAATCCGAGCCAACTTTGCCAAAACTTGGCTCGGGTTTTCAAGAAAATTGGTTTTATGGGTCTCCAAAATGCATTTTATGGGTTCCAAAATTAAAAAACAACAGCCAAATTAATATATATATCTACTTTACCCCACTATTTCCCTGATCTTCATAGCCCTCCCCACGAATACAGGACGTTTCGATGGTGTGCCACTTCGACGGCGCTAATTGGACGGTTCGACGGTACCGTCGAAATGTCTTTTTGTATTATATTTGTATAGTGTTTCCTAGGCATCTGGTATCTTTATTCCGTACTGTGCACCTCCATCTTTGTTGTAATTTTGTATTCATTTTCCCATCCTTATATGTGTAGCCCCTTTCCACTAGGAGTGCACTATTTCGTTTAGAAGCATTGGGCACCACAACAAAATTTTACGTCTCTTCCTCACTGCCACTTCCAATGTCAAGAACAGGTATAGTATTTTAAGGTTAGATTCCTCAAAGACTTGGGGCTCTTCGAAGGGTAGCGCAGCATTGTTGGGCAGTTGGGCCGTATCTGGACATTCCTGTTGGTCGTCGGATATCTTAGATAGGCTAAGTTGAGATTGGAAGTTGCTGTGGAGTTGAAACGATTAGCAGGTGGAGAGTCTTGACGTACATTTTCTAACTCCGTAGTTGGCATATTCTGCAAGGAAGTTGAACAGGATTCACAGAACCAGATGATGTTCATTTTCTCACGCACAGCTTTCGATATGTTGATACCGCAAGTCCTATGTTGCCACCTATTGCAGCCATCACATTCCACTGCATGTTGGAGAGGACGGACGACCTGTCCGTCCTCACACTTGCAGCAGTTGTTGTCCATTGTCGTTACCGTATGCTAATAACTCAAAACAATGTCCAGCTTATATAAGCCTACACATACAGTGTACATACATACGCACAATTTCGAAACCGTTAGTCTTAAAATTGAAAACAATCAATTGTTCTAATCAAACACACACAAACGCAAAATTTCGAAACATTTAAACCTTCAAATCAAAACATGTTATTGTTCTAATCACACACACACACACGTACAAACAATTTCGAAACAACTAGGCCCTAAGTCTTCAAATTGAGATAGGCCTATTCAAATCTTCTAATCCAACACACATATAGGCCCCACGTATAATTTCGAAACAGTTAAACCTTCAAATCAAGACATTTTATTGTTCTAATCACACACACACGTACAAACAATTTCGAAACAACTAGGCCTAAGTATTCAAATTGAGATATTCAAATCTTCGGTCAATATACAGGAGGCGCTACAATATTGGTAACAAATTAAGCTCAATAGCATGTGATTAAGCGATTTTTCTCCAAATTGTTGATGTAGGTGTCATTCCCGGGAAACTAACATAATACATATTATATGGATATTTACGTTTTAAGGGTTTGTTTACACTTCTTCTTTTTCGTCTTCATCTGGGAGACTTCTTTTCCGTGACTGTCAGTCAACAACTGAGACATCTGGTGGCGAATGCAATGAACTATACTGGTGGCGTCGTAGCCAAAGTAATCACCCTGCCTAATTCATGCCAAGAGTACTCGAGTTCACTGACACGTGATGTCTATCGACCAATCAGGTGATGCCATGATTTGGAAAACAGGTGGCCCAAGATATAAGCTGTCAGTTTGACTCTGGCCAGTTTGTGTAGAGGGTGTGAGCCGATCAAAGCTTTTTCCACCGTCTTTAAAAACACTGAGGCTGCTTAAGACCTTTTCGCCTTCCAATAAGTGTAAACTGTCCAAAGTGCAATAACCAGTGTTCCAAATACAGCTGACGAGGACAGCTGGTTTTGAAATGCACATACACTTGTTTTACATGGAAAAATTCGAAACAAAAATCCACCAGCTGTTGACCAAGATGAGTGGTGATCGAGCCTCCAGCGGCCAGTGCAGCCCAGTACCTCCTCTGTTCATTAAGGTTAGTTGGTTGGTTGGGACAACATAAAGGAGCCGGACCACAGCTAGCTCGGGAATCTTAATGGGTGATCGCAAAGTAACAAAGTAACAGATTTTTTCGCATAGGATTAAACTGGCATGCAAGGGCTAGTTGGTTATACTGATGTTTTGGACCGACAGTTAGCCCATCGATCTTTTTAGGCCTAATAGGTCCGGTAGAGCATAGGCTATACATCCTTGCTATATATGTCATTAAGAGCTGAAATGTATTATAAGGGAGAACAAAAATAAAATAAAATACATAGGCCTACTGTAAAACAATAAGTTTTTCAGCCAGTACCCAACCAGCGGGGGTGTGGGGGCGGCAGCCCCCACCAATAATACTAGGTTAGGTTAGGTAAGGTTGTTAGGTTAGGCTAATGTTAACCCCATTCTTACTAGGTTAGGTTAGGTAAGGTTGTTAGGTTAGGCTAATGTTAACCCCATTCTTACTAGGTTAGGTTAGGTAAGGTTGTTAGGTTAGGCTAATGTTAACCCCATTCTTACTAGGTTAGGTTAGGTTGTTAGGTTAGGCTAATGTTAACCCCATTCTTACTAGGTTAGGTTAGGTAGTTAGGTTAGGCTAATATTAACCCCATTCTTACTAGGTTAGGTTAGGTAAGGTTGTTAGGTTAGGCTAATGTTAACCCCATTCTTACTTCGTTAGGTTAGGCTAATGTTAACCTTATGAAAACCCAAACAAAGATTTTATTAGGGTTACTGTGTAATTTTAACATGAACATTAGTAAAATCCGAGCCAAGTTTCGTCAAAACTTGGCTCGTGTTTTCTAAATGTCGGGTTATATGGGTATGGAAATTTACAAAACCCGAGCCAACATGTTAATAAGGTTACTGTGTTATTTTCATTTTTAAATTAGTTAAATCCGAGCCAAGTTTCGTCAAAACTTGGCTCGGGTTTTCAAAAAGTCGGGTTTTATGGGTCTGGAAATTGACAAAACCCGAGCCAATAATTTACCAAGGTTACTGTATTTTTTTCATTTTTACATTTGTTAAATCCGAGCCAAGTTTCGTCAAAACTTGGCTCGGGTTTTCAAAAAATCGGGTTTTATGGGTCTGGAAATTGAACAAACCCGAGCCAAATTTGGGTTACAAATGTGTATTATCGTGTTCTATACGCTTTTTACCCCTCAATTTCCCTGATCTTCATAGCCCTCCCCACTATCGGGGGGCGTGTGTTTAGATTGATGGATAATGGGTAAATGCTTAATTCCCATTCAATGTCATCACTAGATACGACTAAAACACCAAAAACAAAATCAAAATACCAAAAAAAATACCTGAAAAACACATTGTTGCGTCTCCTGTATATTAACCAAATCTTCTAATCCAACACACACATACGTAGCCTATAATTTCGAAACAGTTAGGCTAAGCCTTCAAATTAAGAAATTGTATTGTTTTAATCAAACACACACACGTAGCCTACACACAATTTCGAAACTTAAAAACTTTCAAATGAACGCTTCGATGGTCTTACTTTTGTACACATAAAATCTAGTTTAGGCTATGAAGGTATTGTGGAAATTTCATAATTAATATAGCCTAAACCATTATAAAAATGAACCCCAAGGGGTTGAAAAGTACAATTAGACGATGGCCAGTATTATTGGACGATTCGACGGTTCGGACAGAGACATTTCGACGATCGCGAGCATAGAAGTTTCAACGGCATCGTCGAACTGGCGCACCATCGAATCGTCTTGCGACCCTCCCCACTATCGGGGTGCATGTCTTTAGATTGTTGTAGCAATCGGTGAATTATCAATTCCTAATAAAAAAAACCCATACAAAACACTCAAACAACAAGAACTAACGAAAAAAAACCCCATAAAAACACGTTGTGGGGCGTCTTCAATTATTACCAAAAGTATATAGAAATGAAGCATAGGCCTAGGCAATGATGATAGGAACCCAAAAGTCAAAACTACCATTAGAATTTTGCTACCTAGGCTATATTGTAGCGCCTCCTGTATATTGACCAAAATCTTACCCTATTTACATATTACTTATTGATATAAAGGACCAACAAGGAACCAGTAAAAAGTAAATATCCTAGGCTAAGTAACCAACTTCAGTGCGCTGCGGATTTACGATACTCGCGGGTGTCTCTGTTCCCTAACCCCCGCGAGCATGAAGGGTTTACTGTATTACGCCTACTTGAAACATCCTAAACCAGCTTAACCCACCCCAAATATAGCAAAATAACTCACTAGGATGAGTGGCAGAGACCAGCAGGGAAATCACATCCTGGCGCTCGTCGAAGAAGGACGACTATGGGGCTCTATAAGGGTCGCTTCGCAGAAGTACCAGGGTGAGGATGGGAAGCGCATTCGGTTAACACTGATTATTCTTGACTTTGTCTTCATTTATTTGTATTTGCTTCAGCGGTATCCATGTTAAAATGACGTTCCATAGAAATGTTAACGATTCTCCCTATGAATTGGTGTGACCATTGATTTGATGAGCAGATTCTCCTCATTGAGGGCTTGTCTAGTGGCAGGTTCTTTTTTTTGTTCTATGTGAATGAGGGAGACAAAAGGCAGAACTGCCTGCAGCGACTGCCTACCCCAGAATTGAAAGAGTGACAGGGCCAAATTCAAGGGTCATTCGAGACAAAATGACACACAGAGTTTGAAGCAATGTAATCATAGGAAAAGGGAAAGACTGATTCTAGGAGAGAGTTCCAGAGCTTGGCTGTTGAATAGAAGAAAGATTGAGAACAGCGTTTCACTCTTGGGTTGGAGAGTTGCACAGAGTAGGGGTGGGATTCTGTTGAAAGACGGGTGCTACGTGCTCTACAAATAGGGGGTGATATACACTGAGAGAGCTCGACTGAGGCTCACTTATTATTGTAATAGCGGTAAAATAGTGAGAGATGCAACATAGCGTCTAAGAGAGAGAGACTGCAGATAATTGGTGAGTGGACTTGAGTTGATGAGACGGAAGGCTTAATTCCTTTCTACTTGTTATGCCAAGTTTTTACTGGGGTTGATTGGTTTAAATAAGTGGATTCTTCCTAACTGGAGAAGTCAAAATCACTTTAACACAGACACAGAAAGTAATAGAGGATAATTATAACAAGACGTCCATTCATATTCTATTTATTGGCACAAGAATATCGCATACGTAATACTAGAATAATGGTCAAGAACAGAATATAAGACGCACGAACGAGGCTCCACTACTTCTTACCCGTAAAAATGTTACTTCTACTGTAATCTAGGTGATTATTAGGGACTGTCTTCTAGTCGAAGGATTACACTTGTCCTGTATTTATTATCAAGATATAGATAGCACTTCTCACAGGTGTCGCTCCTGTGTATTGATAACAGTGTAATAATTTCATTTTATTTTCGTAGGGTAGATAACTTAGTCTTCGGTAGAGGCGTTGGCCGTGGGGTTTTTCTGATATGGGTGGGTTGACGAGTAGCCTAGTTGAACTCGAACTCTTGGAGTGGGACCTTGAATACTATCTACTCTGCTATGGCATAAGTAAAATAGAATCGAGTTAATGCAGGAGAGAACTCACTGACTACTCTGGTCTTTATAAGAGTTTTGATGCAGAACTTTCAGTCTTGATGTTGGGCATTGAAAAATGTGTACGAGTATAAATATGGTATATGTATGCATTATCGAGCTAATGTAAGATAGTTGTTTTTAACGCAACTTCTTAAAATACCACAGGAACGAAAAACCTGAGAGTGAAACCTCCAACCCTAACGAGCCACAGGAACGAAAATCCTGAGAGCGAAACTCCCATCCCAACGAGATCCCAGGCCCCTTTTCCATTCCCGATTTGGTCTCTCTCTCTCTCAATTCATTCCACATATTATACGTCTCTCAATCACAGTCTTCTAATATACAAACCACAATACTTTACTCACTGATATTCTTGATGTACCACCTAAGTATGTATTTAATTTTGTAACCACCATACAGGCTATAATACTTTCATTGTGTAGGTTCGAGGCGATCTAAGACACCTTAGCTTCCATTTCACACCAAATCAGATCGTGATTACGTCAGCCCTGTATTTAGTTATATAACAATCATAGTCCCCCCCCAATTCTAGCAATTCTATGTCTCTAACCTCCCGTTGTTTTATCCACTAACTATATATTCCCAACCTTTAACCACGACTCTATACACCCGATAACCCTATGCCAGTTATTGTATTGATTTAGGCCTGTTAATTCGGATAAACTCACTATGACCAATCTGCAGACGATTATCAGGAGATGCAGGAATGCTACCTCGTATCTCTCTCTCCATGACGAGTATAGATATATGTACCCCCATGCTCAGTCGCCCCCCTTGCCTTGTTCTTCTAGTAATTAAGTGTATATATAATATTAACCGGAGATGCCACCAGTATTGATACGACATAGTGGCACTGTCCTTGTGTCGTATTATGCCACGTGCATACCAACCCGGTTTCATCATCTTATTAGGACGACGGCTATAATGTCGTCATTCATGCATGTATTCAATCCTTAGGTTAATTATCTTTAATCCGCCATTGTGTTCCTCTCTTCTATTTACTTTTCCACAATTGTTATACGTCTTCCAATCACCTCCTTCGTATCCACAATCCACACTACTCTATTTTGCTTTGTGACCCTATGCTCAGTGGTACCCTGTTTGGGTCATCCTGTCCGCTAATCCTTCACGCCCCGCTGCACACACCACCCTACCTGTTCGATCGTAGGGAAATGCCACCCCTATGTCCAGCGCATTAAGGTTCACTACCCCAGGTCACGAGCGGCGCGGCGCCTAGCCTCAAACCACCCCCTTTACAATTCACAACCCTCCCCCTGTAAAGACGCCATAAGAACGTTATAACATGCCAACTCAGTTCGTTCACTAACCTCAACAAATAGAAGGGAAGGACCTATCCTTGTACCCCCTTTAACTATCCTCTAACTCCCTAGCCACACTCACAACCTGAACCAGAACAATAGCCGGCGCGAGACTAGGAATACCCCCTAAAATACCTTGTCTTGCCATACTAAGTTTCTGAAGACCAACCGCCCCCATAAATCTATGTATGTTCTTCCATCCGAGAAGTAATATGTTTACCCCTGTCTTGCCAGACTAAGTTTCTGAAGAGTGAAGACCAACCGCCCCCATAAATCTATGTATGTTCTTCCATCCGAGAAGTAATATGTTAACCCCCTAAAGCACCTTGTCTTGCCAGACTAAGTTTCTGAAGACCAACCGCCCCCATAAATCTATGTATGTTCTTCCATCCGAGAAGTAATATGTTAACCCCCTAAAACACCTTGTCTTGCCAGACTAAGTTTCTGAAGACCAACCGCCCCCATAAATCTATGTATGTTCTTCCATCCGAGAAGTAATATGTTAACCCCCATGTCATAATTGATAAGAAACTATGATACCCACGGGTACACCATTGTATATATAACCATTATTCCTGTAAGACCTAGACAGAGATAATGACTGAAGATGTTAGCAACCATGCAGTAACTCTAATTCTTACCCCAACCAGAGATTGTATAGATAACCCTCTTTTACCATTGTCTCGACGCATATCTACCACAAAACAATAACGAAGCTACCCCTACGAACTGCCGCTTTCTTTGGTATATATTTCATAGAAAACGCAGTTCCCAGGGACAACTAGATCAGCAAGAAATCGTGTCAAATAATAGTGTCCATAACCCCTCGTATTGACGAGTAATAGTACACTATGTGTTTCCCTAATTTCATCCACAGTCAAGCACACACCTACAGCTAACCTCATCTTCCCCACAGTCCACATGATTCTATAATTTCCAGACTCATATACCACCACCTATTGCTCATCCCCCGGTAGCGTTTGATTACCCTATCTTCCCTGTCGGTAACCCCCAGTCTAAGATACCAACTATAGCCTAATGCCATCCCTACGCCCAGAGACCTTAGGGTCAAACTTCCACGTAGCCCCCCTTAACCCTCTCCCTCTCGTTAACCCCCACGCTCCTCCACTCCCTCCTAACCTAGCCTCTCCACCATCCCCCCTGAATATCCTTAACTTTTCCGTTACTAACATTCTCAAACCTTTTGTATATATACTCCTATCCAGCCTACCTTCCCCCAGTAGGAAGGAACACCATTAGAACTTTACTAACCCTTTGCATGCCATCTATTCCCTCACAACCCATTCACAACCCTGTACCAAATGATCGTCAGTGCGAGGATAGCCGCCTCGCCAGTGACTAACTTCTATTGCCATACTTCCAGATAAATGTGGCAGAGTTAGCAACCCAGTCTCCACTACATCCAACAAACCATGCAATTAACAACCCAACCAATTAAACCAGCTGGTCAAGGCACCTTCGGTTTTGGTATTACGAACACCCACATCTGTCTCATAAACAGAGGGTTATTTCAAACAATTGTAATATGGCAAGCCCCCAGCCACAGCCGCCCGGACGACCATCACAGAGAGAGGACGCGCACCTACCCCTTTCACCCACCCGAGGAGGGAGACCCCTACCCCTGCGGAAGTATACCTGACCCCTGTTTTGACTTCCGGGTCATTGCCAGGTAGCACAGGAATTCTTCCTATCAATGAACTAACCATGTATGACTAACACCTTTACTAACCTCTATTAACCCACAATAACCCATTCACCTTTCTTGCATACTCCGATAACCAAATTAGCACCTCAGCTATACCATAGAATGAAGACTGAGCAATCTAAGAGAGACGCTCCTATCAAAGATGTCCCAAACCTCCTCGCAAAGTAGATCCAGTCTCTCTCCCCTAAATACTTCCAGTATAGCCAAAATAGTACCTCTTACTAAGGCTCAGTTATATCACATTATGAAGGCTCCATACAGCCATGTGCCACAACAGTAATCACCACCTTACCTAGTTCCCGTATCAATTGAGAGCTCAAATAAGTCCATCAGAACTCGAGATCCCTATTGCCTACAGGGTCCAAAACCGAACCTATAAACCAAGCTCCAGCCCCCAGTAAAATCAGTTGAAAGATAGACACCAACCAGTGGTTGGTCACCAGAGTTGACCTCGAGCTCTATCATTGTTTGTTGCTGAGAATTGAGTTCCAGAGCCAGCAGACTTCGTGGCAGATTTAGATAGAAGGATCTGTCCACGTACAAGAAATCTACGTGCACCTTATAACCTTTATACAGGCCGGAAAGCTGAGCGATCGACGTGAGATGCGCTTGGCGTTAATTCCGATCCAGATTGACAGGAATATCCTATCTGCCCAGAATCCATCTGGGCACCTGTGTGGACGGTGGAAAGCAGGTGGACGTCTCGCTTATCCTTCCACTTCAGGGCTATCAGTTTCCCACACTTCTCGAACTGTTTGTATTTCTGCCCCTTTCGTCGCCTTCTTCGCACATGCCTCTTGCGGTGTTCCTGGGCCAGGTCGTCTTCTGAAGGTGTGTCACTGGAGGAGGCATCTGTGAGAGGAATGACATTACCTGTGAACTTTGGCATAAACTTTCTTGTCTTTCTGACAGTCCCACATGACCCCGTTTGGTTGTCATGAAGAAACTGGCAGAGAGCAGGAGAAGTATACCAGTTGTCAGTGTAGATGATGTGGCCTTTGCCCAGGTAAGGTGCCAACATTTTCCTGACGATGGCACCTGACATGCCCATGGGGTCATTGGCAGCGGCTTTCGGTATGTCAATGTCAGTGCCTGTGTACACGATCATGTCAAGCACTATTCCAGTTTCGCAGTCACACAAAACGAAGAGCTTGATTCCGAACCTATGCCTTTTCAATGGGATATACTGCTTGAAAACAAGACGTCCTTTGAAGAGCACGAGCGACTCATCAATCACCAAATTGAGGAAGGGGTAAAAGTATTTCCTATACCTCTCCAACAACATGGTGAACACATCCCGAACTTTCCATATCCTGTCAATCCTGTTAGGATTTTCGTTGTCTGCAAAGTGCATAAATATCCACCCAGCCTCGTATTCTCGCTTTTGGAGAAAGGACGTCCAATCTGCCAAACACCCACCTGTAGTAGGCGTTTGTTTGGGCAACGATGTACGTCATTACCTCCATGTCGAAAAAAGCGAGGAAGAAGTAGCTTTCGTTCGCTTGATCGTCACAGGGCCAGTCGTCAGTTGTTCCTGATGTCCCAGGATTGAACTGGGGCACGTCAGGTACAAAATTGACCCCGTCAGACCAATCGAACGAAGGCAGCCCAGGGATCGGAATGTCGTCTGCGTCTGCTTCATCGTCTGAAATATCGCTTCCATGGTCGCGATACAGCACTTCATCATCATCACCCTCCTCTTCACTTGACAGACTATGCCCTTCCTCATTTTCGTCACCGACATCGGACTCACTCCCACTGTCCACTCCCAAATCCCCCCACCCTTGGTCCCGTGCTAGGGCTTCGTCGTCGAAACCTGGGCTGCCAATGTCCTGCGAATCACCATCAAACAGCAGGGCGGCATACTTAGATGGTGTCAGAGTTTTCCGGGTCACTTTTGCACGTGCGGGAGTCTTATGGACAGGGACAGCAGAGGCGGTGGCAGGGGCAGCAGTGGTGCGTGGCCTTGATGGCAAGATGATGGTGGTGCCTGTCGCCCTTCTCTCTGTTCCTTGGGCAGGGGCGGCAGGGGCAACAGGGCCAGCAGTCGCTTTCCCTCTCCCTTTCCCCTTCCCCTTCCCCTTCCCTGTTCCTTGGGCAGGGGCGGCAGGGGCGGCAGGGCCAGGGGCGGCTGGTGGTGGTGGTGCTGGTGGTAGGGGCACTGTGGCTGGCGTACAGGTTCTCTTCCCTACGCCCGTGCCTTTAATTTGTCCTGCCCCCGCAGGTTCTGCAGCCCTAGGGCGGCCTCCTGCGTCGCTGGTACCGGTGGCAGGGGTGGCAGGGGCGGCAGGGGCAGCCGGGCCAGGGGCGGCTGGTGGTGGTGGTGGTGGTAGGGGCACTGTGGCTGGCGTACGGGTTCTCTTCCCTACGCCCGTGCCTTTAATTTGTCCTGCCCCCGCAGGTTCTGCAGCCCTAGGGCGGCCTCCTGCGTCGCTGGTACCGGTGGCAGGGGTGGCAGTGGTGGTGGTAGTGGTTGTTGCAGTGGCCTGGGTCGTGGTGGCAGTGTCCCGAAACACCAATGACCTCTGTACCTTTCTCGTGCTTGCACGTGTTTTTCGTGCTTTGGGTGCAGGTGTTTCGTCCTCCGAGCTGTAGGGCGTGTCGTACTGGTAGCTAGGGTCTTTAGCAGCCACCCTCTGCCTTCCACGGCGGCTAACACCACCAGAAGGAGGGCTGGTTGTGTCATCAGGGAGCGAGCGTGAGGGACGTGTGGGCTCCATGACTAGTGCGTGGTTACTGGCGCGGTGGTGCTTGCATGAGTGCGGGGCGAGCGTTTGGCGGGGTGGTGTCGAGAGTTGACATGTAGTACGGTACTATACCCACACCAATTTTCAGCCGCCTGGCTATAAACGCGCGGTTTTGGTACGCGTTCAAAAGCTCTGCTCTTAAGAGTCTCCCCGCAGTCCGCCGGGGGAACTCTTAAGAGTCTCCCTGCAGCTCCCGGGTTAATCTGCCATTGGCTGCTTATACAAGGCGCCAATTTTAAATAACCATATATAAAAGTGTATGGGGCAAAGGTTTACCCAACAACTATTCGAAGCTTGACCTAAACTATTAGAAATTGACAAATACTGTATATCGGAATGAATAGAAAACTATCCCCTTGTGTAAAAAATGAACACTGAATGAGGAAATTGACCACTTGCGAGATTCGTTCTATAAGGAAGTTGGAGCTGTAGTCATAGATATTTAGCAGAATAACCAGCTATAATATTTGTGTTTATTATCGATGTTTACATGCCGAACTTCCTTATAGCATGAAACTCGCAAGTGGTCAATTAGCATGCATATAAACAAGGCACATTTTGACGTTCTCTTCATTTTGATAAGGAACAAGCCAATTAAGGGTTGTCCTGAGACAGCATTATGTGCGGGATTTGAATACAAGGATTAGGAAAAGACGTAGTGGTGTAATATATAATATAGAAGCAATAGAACTGTTAAAATGACCTGGGAAGTGTATATTAAACCAAATACAAAACTAAGAGCAGCTGCAGTGGGAGCCTAATTTGCTTCTATATAATTATTATTATAATAATATAATATATATATCATATATGAAATAATATGGTATCATACACCATAGAATAAGTTTTTAATTTTAATTGTAAATTTAGAATTCATATATTATCATAGGCCTTAGGGCCCCTCCAAATGGATCTAGATACCTTACACGAATGGTCAGTAAATTGGCAGATGAAGTTTAACATTGACAAATGCAAGGTATTAAAGATAGGGAAGATGCATACAAATGTTAAATATAAACTAGCTAATATGGAATTAGAAAACTCGAATTGTGAGAAAGATCTAGGTGTGTTTGTTAGCAATGATTTGAAGCCTAGACAACAGTGTATAAGCGTTCGAAACAAGGCAAACAGGATTCTCGGGTTCATCTCTAGGAGTGTGAGTAACAGAACTGCTGATGTTATCTTAAAACCTTACTTGTCATTAGTGAGACCCCATATGGATTATGCTGTTCAGTTTTGGTGTCCTTATTACAGAATGGACATAGATTCATTGGAGAGAGTACAGCGTAGAATGAC
The DNA here is from genome assembly GCA_032716605.1 of Paralithodes platypus. NCBI lineage: Eukaryota > Metazoa > Arthropoda > Malacostraca > Decapoda > Lithodidae > Paralithodes > Paralithodes platypus. The sequence goes on along the minus strand of JAVRFV010002417.1, from coordinate 111,432 downwards.
AAAAATGATCCATAATATTAGAAATCTTCCGTATAAAGAAAGGTTGAAGAAATTAGGCTTACATTCGTTAGAGAGATGCAGAGTTAGAGGGGATATGATAGAGGTGTTCAAGTGGGTTAGTGGGATTAACAAAGGGGACATGACAAATGTACTAAAGCTCAGTGATAGCGAAAGAACTCGTACCAATGGTTTCAAATTAGATAAATTTAGTTTCAGAAAAGATATAGGCAAATATTGGTTTGGTAACAGAGTTGTAGATGGGTGGAATGGACTACCAAGTGCTATAGTGGGATTAAAAACGATAGGGAGCTTTAAGATAAAATTGGATAAGCATATGGACGAGAAGGGATGGGTGTGAAGGGGGATCAGCAGGGTTGGGCCAATCAGCGCTCTGTAGACCCCGTAATCCTGCGTTAATCTCTAACCGTTTTGGTAAGATGATCCTCAGGGTATTAGAGTGTTCAGCCTATAATTGGGCTTTGTAATTGGGGTTGTGTGGGACAGGGATCTGCCTTGCTTAGGCCAATGGGCTTTCTGCAGACTCCCATTTTCTTATGTTCTTATGTTGCCACTTGTTAAGTTGTTACTACACTATAGGCTAGAATGTATAATATTGTAATATATGTTGCCACTTGTTAAGTTGTTACTACACTATAGGCTAGAATGTATAATATTGTAATATATGTTGCCACTTGTTAAGTTGTTACTACACTATAGGCTAGAATGTATAATATGTATTTAGCCTATAGGCCTAATCCTATTATTCCTATATTATAATATTTTTCTATTTGATTGCTTTTAGAGTTTTAGAAGGCAGGAAATGCTGTCAGACTGTCTTGGACAGTGGATTGTGGAGTGGTCCGAGTGGACACCCTTAATTCCAAAAGTGACAAGTCCAAAACAAAATCCGGGGGGGGGGGGGGGGGGCCCCCAAACCCCAATCACTTTGGCAATTAGGCACTCCAAATTCTTGTGAAGTTGTTTCCTGTAACATTAATACAAACCAAAAAAAAAAAAAAAAAAAAAAAGGGTTAGGAGAGTTTCTGTTATCATTATACAAACAATTCATTTGCATTATCACTCAAAAAAACAGCCTCGTTTGACACCCTAATTATGCTGTCCAATTTTGGTGTCCTTATTACAGAATGGACATAGATTCATTGGAGAGTACAGCGTAGAATGACAAAAATGATCCATAATATTAGAAATCTTCCGTAGGCCGGTAAGATTTTACGGTGTGACAGTTACAAGCCCCATCGATGTTTGTGTAGCCTATAGGGTAAGGTGGGGTGAATCCGCCGGGGGGGTGGAATCGCCGCGGACGTAAGATACTTGTCTAAAACAATTAGTCATAAATCCAAATACGTATGGAATTGATTCTAGGTATGTTTATAGTATGTGTAGATGATGATAGAACACAACAATGCGTAGTTGTCATTTATTTAACGAAGACAAATATTTTTCCATAATATTTCAAACTGAAAAATATGTAAGCGGTCTTGAAATTTTTTCGTGGCGGCGACTTTACATCTCCCAATACACTTTTTTTTCGTTACAAGATGGTTGTCTGTGATTTCTAAGTGGAAACTAAAAAAAAAAAAAAAAAATCAGGCATAAATATACAGTACCGGTATGGTATATAATTTTATAATTTTCTAAATTCTATAATTATATAATATATAATTATATAATTATACCAAAATACTTGGATTATATCAATCTAATAAAACATCTTAATTGTTACTTAAATGGGGGTAAAATCGCCGTGGCAGGATTAAATCATCGATAATATATAACCGCGGCGGGCGGGGTGAATCCGCCGTGCGAGTAACGGTTTTCACCACCCATTACAAACCTTAATGTTTTGTTTTTTCAAATAAAAATGATACGAGCGTGTGCAGGAAAGCGAGAATGTAAAAGTTATGTAAAAGAATATTTTGAATTCTGATTCAGTTGGATGCCGTTATTAAAAAAACACGTTTTGCGGCGGATTCAGCCCACCTTACCCTAGGTATGTTATATAATAGTCTTCAGTCCTATATATGTCCTTCCCTTCGCAAATGTATTATAAGGACCCTTTAGCCCTAGATGTCGAACTGCAAAAAGTGCCAGACGAGCCCATCCTCGCAAGGGAGCGAGCTGTCGCTTCAAACAGTCTACTGCACCAAATCACCACCCATAACGAGGGGCGTCGCGCTCCTTGGTGCCGCTAGAAAAGTGGCGAACACATCAAAAGGTATCAAAAGGTAAAGGTAAGGGAGATATAGGGTAAAACACAGTCTTGTCTGCATGGGGTCGAGACGTTTCGCAGCACGTGACGTTTCGCCTCAGGTTCGGTCAGAATCAGTTATGCCTGTTCGCAGCAGATTCGTTTAACTGCAATGAGACAGTTCGCAGCAGCTTAGGGAACAACAACTACAATAGGATAGGCCTATAAACTCCAGCTTTTGTCACTTGTCTTACAGCAGTGTTCCCTACCAATACTGCTGACTTTTAAAATATGGACCGGTACCGGTAAGCAGGCTTTTTAGTTCACCATCCAAAATACGATTAGCCTATGCATTCAGTTCTTCCACACCTTTTATTCTGAATAATTTTTTGTTTTAACTTTCTTAGTAAATATATTTATATTTTGTATTCCAATACAAAAGATACTAAGCGATATTTTGTGTATAGTGTAATTATGCAGGTATTACCGTACCGGTACTATCTATGATACATTCTAGCGCATTCCTGAAGGCTATCCCTCAACACCATCGCATCGCATTCCTAATGTCAGTGTAGAGTATATTTGTCTCTACCATAATCTTACACAAGATTTCCTAATTGGTGTAGTGTACTGGGTTTAGTGGTAATTATATATCATATAATTAACATTTTTGGCTAGCTGACATTAACCCGTCCAGTATATTATGTTCTGGCAACTATTAGACCATTTGATTCAGTTTATTAAGAAAGACTTAGGCTAGCAATGGGGGACAGGAAAATGTCATCAAAATATCACTCATTTCTATATGTATTAATGTTACAGACATATTACTCTCAAATTCGACGACGTTTTTTCTGTCTCCCATTATAAAACAATCTATGTCTAGGTCTCTCGTGGTGCTGGCAAGTTTTAGTTTCTGTGTGAGTTGTCCCGGGACTTCCTCGTGAGCTTTGTAGTCCTATTTAATTCGGGGCTTTGTCTTCTGATTTGAGACTTATCATCTTTGTGTGTTATGATTTATATGTTCATTTGAAACATTATTATTATTTGTATACTATCTATGATACATTCTAGCGCATTCCTAATGTCAGTCTAGCGTATATTTGTCTCAATTGACCACTTGCGAGTTTCGTTCTATAAGGAAGTTGGAGTTGTAGACATCGATATTTAGCAGGATTACCAGCTTATACGGTTGAAGTTCATTTATATATACATAGAATCCAATTCAACATATACCCTTTAGCCATCAGAAACCTACATTATTATTGCATTTCTGTTTACAATCGATGTCTACAGCTTCAACTTCCTTATAGCCTGAAACTCGCAAGTGGTCAAATTCCTAAATTGGTGTAGTGTAGCCTACTGGGTTCAGTGGTAATTATATAGGCTATCATATACTTATATGTTTGGCTAGCTGATATTAACCCGTCCAGTATATTATGTTCTGGCAACTATTAGACTATTTTATTCAGTTTATTAAGAAATACTATTACTTTCTGTGTCTATGGTCAAAAGCTTTCTACTTCTCCAGTTACGAAGAATCCACTTATTCAAACCAATCAGCCCCAGTAAAAACCTGGCATAACAATATTAATACAAAATTAATAATAATAAACCCGTGTTGGTCAGTGTCAATTTAGCTACTTTCCCACGACACTAGCGGTATTAAAGTTAAGCATCTTGATGTCGTAGCTGGTGTGGGACGGTTCGCCTCGGTTCCAATTATCGTCCGGGCTCGTTCGCCGCGGTAAGGCGAACCGTCACTTGCTGCGAAATGTCTTGCTCCCTGTCTGCATAATGACAAGTCCTGTTTTACGGGATTTCTGCTTTATAATTTTTTTTTTCCCTCCTACCTTACTCGAGGGACCTTACAGTTGTGCGATCCAGTGCTGCTTTGGTAATTGCGTACATTTTAGGTTAGTTTCTATCCACGTATTTCTTTTAGGTTAGGTTAGGTTTCTTAGTTAGGTAAAACAACACTGTATATCAAAGAAAAAATGCAAAAAAAAAACCCACACATGCTAAAACTCGTGACTGTCACACCATATCAATTTACCCGTAGGCCTATGAAGAAAGGTTGAAGAAATTAGGTTTACATTCGTTAGAGAGACGCAGAGTTAGAGGGGATATGATAGAGGTGTTCAAGTGGGTTAGTGGGATTAACAAAGGGGACATGACAAATGTACTAAAGCTCAGTGATAGCGAAAGAACTCGTACCAATGATTTCAAATTAGATAAATTTTGTTTCAGAAAAGATAGGCTGTAGGCCTAGGCAAATATTGGTTTGGTAACAGAGTTGTAGATGGGTGGAATGGACTACCAAGTGCTATAGTGGGATCAAGAACGGTAGGGAGCTTTAAGATAAAATTGGATAAGCATATGGACGAGAAGGGTTGGGTGTGAAGGGGAATCAGCCGGGTTGGGCCAATCAGCGCTCTGCAGACCCCCGTAATCCTGCGTTAATCTCTAAACCGTTTTGGTGAGATGATCCTCAGGGTATTAGAGTGTTGAGCCTATAATTGGGGTTGTGTGGGACAGGGATCTGCCTTGCTTAGGCCAATTGGCTTTCTGCAGACTCCCATTTTCTTATGTTCTTATACCTATAGGCTACACAAACATCGATGGGGCTTGTAACGGTCACACCGTAAAATCTTGGGTCAATATACAGGAGGCGCTACAATATAGGTAGCAAAATTCTAATGGTAGTTTTGGGTTCCTATCATCATATGCTTCATTTCTATATAATTTTTATCCCCGGGGAAAAACAAAAAAAATCCTGGGTTTTTTTTTTTTTTTTTCTTAGATTTTTTTTTTTTTTTTTTATTAACCTAGCCAAAAAAACCTAACCTAAATGTATTTGGGGGCTATTAGGTTAGGTTAGGTTAATGACCAAAACAAAAAATCCCAAGATTTTGTTTTTCCCGGGGATAAAAAGTATGGTCAATATTGAAGACGCACCACAATAATGGTAGAAAATCATTTGACATGCCATTTTATTCTACATATTATACCCAACATATTTACATAATCAGATGTTTTAGGAATCTATTACATAGATAGGAAAGTTGCTAGAGTCTATTATTGCTAGGAAAATTAGAAGCCACTTAGTAAAATTTAACTTAAGAAATTCTTCTCAGCATGGATTCACTCAGGGACGTTCTTGCCTTACTAATTTGCTTAGCTTTTTCTCATAGGTATATGAAGCAGTAGATAGTGACAAGTCATATGATATTATATATTTAGATTTCAGTAAAGCTTTCGACAGAATCCCTCATGAGATATTGATGAGAAAGGTTGAGGCACATGGAATAGGAGGGTCATTGTTGGGATGGATTAGGTCATGGCTAATTGGTAGGAAACAGAGAGTCAGCATAAATGGTACCAAGTAAGAGTGGGGAGCAGTCAAAAGTGGTGTCCCACAGGGATCGGTATTAGGTCCCCTGTTGTTTCTTATATACATAAATGACCTAGATTTAGGTATAACTAGTAGGATAAGTAAATTCGCAGACGATACTAAAATGGGGAGATCAATTGATTCAGATAGCGATATAGAGTGCCTCCAAAGGGATCTAGATACCTTACATGAATGGTCAGTAAATTGGCAGATGAAGTTTAACATTGACAAATGCAAGGTATTAAAGATAGGGAAGATGCAAACAAATGTTAAATATAAATTAGCTAATTTAGAATTAGAAAATTCAGACTGCGAGAAAGATCTAGGTGTGTTTGTTAGCAATGATTTGAAGCCTAGAAAAGTGTATAAGCGTTCGTAATAAGGCAAACAGGATTCTCAGGTTCATCTTTAGGAGTGTGAGTAACAGAACTGCTGATGTTATCTTAAAACTTTACTTGTCATTAGTAAAGTTTGCGATCTCTATCATACCCATAGCTTACTCTGACTGTTCCTTTAACTTATATATTTTCTAGATCTCAAGTGACGGCGTCTTTTCCGTGGATTGACCTCCCAATCTACCAAGATTGGAAGCCAAAGCGTCACATTTTTCCCTTGCCCCTCAACTTTCTCTTCATAATTGCTGAGGGGCACAGGGCCCTGGGTGGGGCTTTGGTTTCCCGGGCGTTTCCGCACCCTCCTCAGCTCCCCGCCATGGAGTGGCTTCGGTCACCAAGGCTTTATTGTGGTCGGCAGGGAGGGTTCTGTGGGGGCGCTCGGTTATGGCCATGGAATTGCTCGGGGCCTTGGGGCTGTTCGGCCAGGCAGCTTGGGGAACAACAACAACAACTTGTCATTAGTGAGACCCCATATGGATTATGCTGTCCAAGTTTGGTGTCCTTATTACAGAATGGACATAGATTCATTGGAGAGAGTTCAGCGTAGAATGACAAAAATTATCCATAATATTAGAAATCTTCCGTATGAAGAAAGGTTGAAGAAATTAGGTTTACATTCGTTAGAGAGACGCAGAGTTAGAGGGGATATGATAGAGGTGTTCAAGTGGGTTAGTGGGATTAACAAAGGGGACATGACAAATGTACTAAAGCTCAGTGATAGCGAAAGAACTCGTACCAATGGTTTCAAATTAGATAAATTTAGTTTCAGAAAAGATATAGGCAA